>JAWZYU010000031.1:18655348-18900348 GCA_038380435.1 Ryuthela nishihirai | reverse complement strand
ACTGCGCACTGATGAATCAATAAAAGCACATACCTCTTGCGTTCTCACTTTCCATTTTTTTTTAATCATTTGCACATCTAGCCTCATAGCTTTCCCTCCTGTCAGTTTCGGGTGTATACATCACTTCCTTTGCGGTGTTGTGATTTCCACTTTGAGCAGTGTATTTATAAAATTTTCCTTTCCGTTTAATGGTATTTTGAAAAAAAAATTCTTAAAAATAATGTTAATACATAGGTTTACTATTTCTTTTGAGTCCGTTCTGATTATTATATATTTTACACTGAATTACTCGTCGTAAATTATCGCTTGAGCAGTTGTCCATTTTGGTTAAATTTACAAAATTATACATATTTATATTTGTTAAGTATAGCGACTTATTTTACAACGAATTGTAAAAGTAAAAAAAATACCCCCTCAAGGAGCTACTTGCCACAGAAGTCCGTCAGTTTATTGTCATAGCCAAGAATCTGTGAGAAAGAAAACAGCAATAAGACAACACAAACATCCGTGCCTTACCAGGGCTGGAATATAAGTCCCTTTGACTAAGTGTGCTAACTACTTGACAACCGGGATGCTAAAAAGTGATAATGCATTTAGCAGATAGCTTACGAGTTATTAAAAAAATTAAAAGCTAATGACAGTGGCTGGGATAGACCACACACCTTTAGAGTTGCAAGCACAAATAAAACCATGCATTTCCAACTGAGCTATGAAATGTCATGTTAAAATATATTGGCATACCTTTGTAGACCAAATGAACACATTTTATATTATCATATCTAAGGTTCTTAAATTCTTCAACAGAAGTATCCTTCCTTGGAAAAAAATGTTGACAACTCATTTCAAACACACCTTATCAGAAGAGTTTAGGCTTCAGCATGCCACATTCAAATGACCCACACAGTACAGTTCCATTAAGAGGATATCTACAAGATATCCTCCAAATGTTCCTGGGTATCCCGGAAATATCTTTTTGTGGCACCTTTTATGCACGTACATAAATAATTGAGACATTAACTTATTTACATGGCAGAAGACATCCATAGTCTAACTGCGCTAGATGTTGTTTTGTTAAGGACGCTTATAGATATCTAATATGACTTATGGATGTTTTATGGACATATTACGAATGATAGATTATTTTGGAACGTCTGTTGGACGTTGCTGATAATTCAGTTGTTTTATGGATATTTTTTTCTCACCTTATAGGCGTTTTAGAGTTATTAGTGTGTGGTCTGCTGTTAAATGGTCCAGCTTCAATGACTTTAAATATTGATCGAAGATTGTTGAAAATTGACTGTCACATTGCTTCCAAATTGATAAAATCTTAAAAAAACGTCATACAAACTTCAAATATTTATGTTAGTGAATAAATTGTTGCAAGAGTTGTGTTTTATCTATTGAAGTATTTTTCAAAAGTGTCAAGTTGAAATGCTTCAGCTTCCATTCATTCCATTCTTTAAATATTAAACTAATATTGGGGGAAATATATTTAGAGATTTGAGTGACATCTACAATTTATCGCCAATAAGTTTTTGCTTAAAAGGTTTATTTTTAATATTAGGGAGCTTTGAAAGTGGCTTTCCATTCACATAACATGGAAGTGTACGGACACTTTTTTCAACATAGTGTATGCAGTAATTTCACAACACCGTCAATGCAGCAGGGGCGGCTCAGTCGGTAGCGCGCCAGGCTCGTAATCTGTAGTTCCCAGGTTCGAGTCCCAGCTGGGTCAGCGTTGAGATTTATCTCCGCAAAATTCCCCGCCCTGCCCACGGTCAATAGGGGACACCGATGGGCTTGAAAAGGCCATCGTCAGATGGGACGTTAAGCCGTGGCCCCGTGTGCGGGAGAGCCATACCCTGTGCACGTTAAAGAACACGCTGGATGGCCTTGACGGGAGGCTACCATCTGTCTCCCAACAGCTGTTCCAGTGGGTCCCCTCCCCCTTCTCTGAGCCTTCGGGGTCCATGTGACCTGGCCATTTAGCCCATGGTGTGCAAAAAAGTGCCGCTCAGAGGTAAAACAACCCAAACAACCCGTCAATGCAGAGACTGTGGTAGTGGCAGCTTGTAGTGGTTACACAAATACGAAGTTCACGGACATGCAGTAGCGGCGACTCTGTTGGTCAAGGTCATTTCATTTCTAAATATACTTCCCAGAAGCAGGGTGATCGAAGACACAACTGGACGTTAAAATCAGAAACAAAGATACGATTTTAAAAATTTAAATATACTGATCATTCACTTGCGTATCAAGAAGTTCACTGCTGAGAGGGCTTCCAATAAGTAGATCACGCAATGACATCACTAATTTGTCTTAATCTTAAAATCAGGAGCTACAATTCACCTCTCCAAGTTGTAAGCCTACTTTTGAAACACCCTTTATTAGAAGATATGGTAGGGTTTCATTTAATGCTATTATTTGAAATCTAGAGAACCATATTAAAAACATACACAAATATGGGGAATGAAGTCAAATTATAAGGTGCTCAGTTTTTCACCAAACATTGGGAGGCTATGACAGCACGTTAGTTGCAAATAGTCACTGGTGTCAATGTAACCTTTACCAACACTATCTGCGAAATTCGGATTTCTAACCTAGTTTACAGTATTCAAAATTTTGCAATTTGTCAACTTTTACCACTGCTAGATAGCACAATTATATCTTTTGGTAGATTTTATATGGCAAATTCTAATCCACTGCCCTACTAAACATTTAGAATTCCCATGCTGTCAATGGGAATCTAACCTTTAAGCTCTTCAACTTCTAAAATATGCATTTAATGGAATTATGTGACTGGAGATAGAGATCAAATTTAAATCTTGATTTTGAATATTAATTAAATTTTTAATTGGCGGGAGCCACCAAGTACAGTAGCCATTTGGCCATCAGGACGGCGGTCAAGTGGTTAGCGTGCTTGGCTACTCTTCAAAGGGACCTGGGTTTGAGCCCCAGGTAAAGCATGGATGTATTGTCATTCTGCCTAGATCTCTATGGTGTATTTAACTGACAGGATGCTGTCGGACCTCTGTAGCAACTGTTTGAAAGGTAATTTTCATTTTTTTTTTAGAGTGAAGGAACTTAAAATTTTAACAGTTAACATATGTTTTATAAAAATCACAATTGTCTAAAATTGAAATAATCATTAATAAAAAATATATTTTAGAAGTTTGCACAAATGGTTTGAAACACTTAAATTTCCAAGGTAAATTCTTTTGTTTGAAAATAAACCGATTTGTGATCTTTTATCTTCAGTCACTTTTATTAAATACGTATTTTAGAAGTTATAGAGCTTCCTTCGTAGATCCCATCGATATTGTAAATATTCTCTAATTAGGGCATAATATTTCATCAATGCCTCTCCAACCTAAAAATAATTTTAATCTCTGAAAACAAAAATTAAACACCTACAAGACAAAGTGATAATAGCTTTTATTTTTTTTCAATGTGCTAAAATGTCACTTTGAACGAGATCCTTCCGTGGAAACCAAGGAAATTGTTCTTAATTCACTAAAACATTCCTGGGTTTAGTACACTACGGCAATTTTATGTGCTGTGAATTTTGCACTTTAATTATTTTTCATATGTAAACAGTGCATTATCCAATTCGAAGTTCGAGTACAAATGCCACCCATTTGAAGTTTTCACACTTGCTCATCCAGTCGTTCTTAGACTGACCATACAAACCAAAAACATTGCAGGCCAGTCTTAAGTGGGCTGATTGGTCAGCTATCAAATAAGTTTCATTAACACTTCCTAGAATTTACTTTTAAAATACACGGGCAGTTAGTAATCTAAATTCTTGAAATATACACACCTATGAAATTTATCCTTTAAAAAAAAAGGGCTGGCATGCACTTTTAATGAATTTAAAATTTTCAGTTATGCTTTTATTTTCAGCACCTAAAATTCCAATATCTCAGAATCTTTGGAAACATTTGCTAAAAGACTTGCTGATAAGTAACGACTAAGTGTTAAAATTGGAATTATGCTATAAAATGTGCTTAAAAACTTTATTAGTGTAATAAAATTTCAGTTTATTAAACATTTTTTGATGGAAATGATTTGATTTATAGTTGAACAAATGGTTAGTCACTAAATAACTTTTAGAGCAACACATTCTTTGAATAAAAATTTATTGTGTTAATAATCATACAAAAATATGAAGTTTTTTAAATGTGGTAAAAATTTAATATATTGCAAAACAAAAAGCCTCTTGGCACCAGTGGCTTTTAGTAAAATTTCATTTGTAAGTTAATAATTATGAATAGGATTCAGAATTATGAATAAAACTACAGGAAGACTGGTAGCCTTTATATTCACCAACTGCAGCATGACATCGTCGCTGATAATGCAATTTACCAGCAATTTGGTAAATAGGTTCATTTTTATATGTCACTCTAGTTGGTCTCTGATATTGGAAGAGTTAACCTTGAGTATGAATGTAAAAATTGGGGTAATTTTAAGGTGTTGTTTTAAGTATATTCCATTATAGTTAATGGTAATGTACAGCACTTCCCTGGGCTTGAAAAACTACTCCCCTGGAAGAATGTTTCAACTTTTGTACCACAGCATTATCATGTTATTAAATTATTACGAATAGGATTCAATAAGAAAAAGAAAAATTAAGTATATTGGCAATTATACAGTATGATTTGCAATATACTTAATTTCTTGTTAATGACAGCACAAAAAGAACCTTAATATTAAGATACCCTAAATTATGACATCATTTAACTGTTTAATTGGAATCATGTAAAAACATTTTCATTCAACATTCATAAATCAGACTAGCAGAATTGTTGATACATAATTATGAAATAACATGGCTTTAAACTGATATAACTTTCTTCTAATACCTTAATGAGAGTATTATAAGCAGTAGTAAATATGTAAATTGCATTTCTAAAAATATTCTTTTATGTTGAGATCAGAATTTCATTAATTCAAATCTATAAACTTATGCAAAAAAATATACTTTGATATTCTATTACAGCATGTTATATTTTTATAAACATTAAATTCAGTGGTTATAACCGCTGTTCATTTCTATTACTTTGATTAAAGATTGTGCTCGAAGCTCTGTGGCTTCTTGTCAAAACCAGTTTGTAAGCTGATTTAATTGATTCTAACATTACACAGATCTCATAATTCTAACTTTTCAGTGTTCTGTCATTTTATGCTATAGCAAAAAAAATTCTGGAATGACCATACCAGCTTTCTATTTGAAAATATGCACAAGAAACATTTTTTCATTCTTTAAAAAGTGCTAGGATATCTGTTTCATATTTTTTGATCAAAATAGTTGTCAACGTATTTTTTGCACAAGAAAAAAAATCAATATTTGATTGCATTGATTTTCATTAAAGTATAAATGTTTGTGGTAATAATATATAAAGGGGAAAAAATATATACCACAAAAGTAATGCTGAAATACAAAACATACAACACAAATACTATTTCTTAAAAGCTCAAACTTTTAACCATAATTATATCAGTTGTAGAGTCCTGAAAGTGCAAAGGTTCCAATGGCGACTCGGAATGAGTGAACATTTGCATTATTGAGAAGAAAGAACTTGTTAGCATTTTGATTTTTCATTTCAGATTTTCAAGCATTACAGCTATACCTTGTCCTCCCCCAATACAAGCTGAACCAATTGCATATTTTGCATTTCGGCTCCTAAAACAAAGAGTCGTTTATTAAATGCTGCATCAAAATAATTTACAAACATTAGCTATCATAAAATTTAAATCTTATTTCAAATATATAAAATATGAACAAAATTAAATTTCAATATAAATATTGACAATTTTTTCTCAGCAGATACCCTATAGAGCATTGTTTTTTTTTTTTTTTTTTTTTTGGGGGGGGGGGGGGGTGAGGTTGACAAACAATTCATATTAGTTTTCATATGAGACATGTACAACAGAGGCACAGAGTTTAAATACAGCAAAAGATTAGCTTTTAACATATTTGGACACTAATTCCCAATTACTTGACCTTCCAGACCCAAATTTCAGACATATGTTCCTTCCAAGCTACCCATGTGAAAAAGAAAATCTGAAGTTTAAAACTGAGTTGTATTTTAGGTAGGGACTTTTTTTTTTAAATTTTTATAACCTACTGATTTTAATTTTGATTCAACACTTTTTGACCACTGTAACTTTTCAAATTTCTTCTATGGGATTTCCCCTTGCCACTTGTGTATTACATTAAAAATTCAAGTCTCTACCTATGGCAGAACCCTAGATTGAATTTAAAACCACTTTTATTGTTTCACTTGAAGAGGGGTTGGAGGAGGGCCAAAAGGTTGAATCTCAACAAAACATTTGCTAGTATATCAATATCACTTATTTCAGCAGTTTTTAACCCCCCCCCCCCCATCTGAATATATTCCAACAATGTTACCAGCATGACAAGCAACCATTTCTTATGACTTCTTGTCAGTACTGTAGTGTACATCTGAAGTTAAGGAGGCTGAAAAATGAATAAATTTTCGTATTAACTGATGGGAGAAAATAATTACCATATTAATAACCTTTAGAACTGAAATATTTAAACCGATAAGATTAAAATTTCAACTGAATCACATACCAGACATTTTCTCATGTTATAAATGTAATAAACAGGCTGCATTTTAGAATAAAAATGAAGTCTGTTTCAGAACAAAATGTATTGATTTGAGATCTGTGTAAAGTACTTTAAGGTACACCAGCATAAATGTTTTCTTTATTAACACATTTGTTGCCACCTTGATACCCATAGTTGGACGATTACTGTTAAAAGGAGCAACTGCACAGAGAACTTGGATCTCCATCCAGATGCCACTGGGGGAGACAAGTGCTTCAGATAGTACTTATGGCATACATATGGATGATGCATATGTATGTCATAGGCACTTTTGCAGCATGCACCTAGAGCACAAGCAGAATGAAGCACATGTGAGTCAAGTGGCAGCAAACGTATTAAAGACAAGAATGGACAAATTAAATTTATAATACTAAGTGCAATATTTGTCAAAAAAAAGTAAATATAACACCAAAACTATTACCTGAATAAAATCATACTCCACAGAAAATCCACACCCGAAATTTTGATAGTTAAATTTGGAATAAAAGAATTTATATATATATTTTAATCAATTAATATTTGCTTCTTTTCTTCACAATTTATAACATAATTAACAGCATACTGCTTTGTAACAAAATGTATAGTATTTTGATGTAGACTTACTTGTAGAATTAAAACTGCCTAAAAGTCACTAAGAAAATGACTAAACAGAGTAGATTCAAAACCAAACCATGCTGTCAAATATTTCATTATCTGCATTAGCACTGAGTTACCATCATGAAAAATGTGGATCTGACTGCCACAAAACTGAGTGGTAAATAATGAGTGCTTAAGGGCTAATCAACCTAAGGGTTTCTGCTAGATGTGTGGATTTTGTATAACTGCAACTTTTGGTTTTTGCTCAATAAAACACGATTTTGTGTTCACAATGAAAAATCATTTTTCTCTGAAATCAGTTTGTGAACTCATAAATTTCTTACAATTTAATAAGTTAAAACGTGCCTTTTCATTATTTTAAAAACAGTTAAGGGAACAGCTCAAGAATGTTCCACTAAGAAAAAGATACGAGACTCCATCTTGGCTTTTAGGTTTTTAAGTGGCATATTGATTAGATTTATCAGCTCTATATTAAATTATTGTAATATTCTTACTCTGTGACTAATCACTTTCACTCCATGTAAATAATCTCAGTGCAATAGTATAAAAATAGTAGATCACTTTTTCTGACAATTAATAGTTGAAAAAGTCAACAAATGGATATAATTTAAAATACAAGGTGAATAATTTAATTTGAGGACTGCTGTCATCAATAATTAGCTTTTCATACAAGATATGTGGCAACACAGCAACTCTTCAAGGGCATGGAGCAGTGTTTGCAATTTGAAACTTTGTAATATGGTTATAAGTAACAACAGAACAGTACAGTGTCATTTTTTCACTTTGGAAAGGTGTTGCCACACATAATGCATTAACTCATACTGGCCACTTCACAAGACCCAAGGGCTCAGAGGTTGGGGGACCCACCGCAATGGGAGTCTACAAATTTAATGCTCTATCTAGATACTTTGTGGATGAACAGAAAGCAAAAAAAAAAATCCCTGTTTTCCTTTGGAAGATTACTTATTTTCTGTAGCATCACACTCACAGAAGATATATTTAAGTAACAACAGAACAGTACAGTGTCATTTTTTCACTTTGGAAAGGTGTTGCCACACATAATGCATTAACTCATACTGGCCACTTCACAAAACCCAAGGGCTCTGAGGTTGGGGGACCCACCGCAATGGGAGTCTACAAATTTAATACTCTATCTAGATACTTTGTGGATGAACAGAAAGGAGGAAAAAAAATCCCTGTTTTCCTTTGGAAGATTACTTATTTTCTGTAGCATCACACTCACAGAAGATATATTTAAGTAACAACAGAACAGTACAGTGTCATTTTTTCACTTTGGAAAGGTGTTGCCACACATAATGCATTAACTCATACTGGCCACTTCACAAAACCCAAGGGCTCTGAGGTTGGGGGACCCACCGCAATGGGAGTCTACAAATTTAATACTCTATCTAGATACTTTGTGGATGAACAGAAAGGAGGAAAAAAAATCCCTGTTTTCCTTTGGAAGATTACTTATTTTCTATAGCATCACACTCACAGAAGATATATTACTAGTTGAGAGCAATAGAAGTTAATATTAAAATAATGCTCTTTATTAAAATAAGCAAATGATCATGATTTTCAGATTGCAGCAAAATGCATAATCAGATTGATATACAGTTAAAGTCTGAAGGCTATAAGAACTCATTATAAACACACAAATATACTCATTACTTCTATCATGGCATACAGATGTGGTTTCATGTTAATATTATTGCATGGTACTTGTTCATTCTTCAGACGTTCTGGATGACTGAATTGTGAGGAGGGTTATTGAAAAGAAGTTTTCCCATAAGTTTGTGAACAAGATATTTTGGTGAAACTGCTGCAGAATGATTTTCCATGATGCATGAACAGTAGTAACTTTTGTATTACAACAATTTTATTTATTACTATGTGTTATCAGATTTTCAGTAAATTTAAACTTAAAGAATGAATTAAGTGAGGTAATAATACAGGACTGGTTTAATTTAGATTCAGCATTAAAATAGATAACTTCAATTTAAAATCACTTTCAATGGTCTCAAAGCAAAAACAAATTATTGGATCTTGAATGCAAACTCTGAAACAGTAAAATAGTGAAAACTGTTTTGTTGCTCTTGTAGTTGGATTGTTTTACTTCTGAGTTGCATGTTTTTGCACACAATGGGCTAAATGGCTACATCACAAGACCCAAGGGCTTAGAGGTTGGGGGACCCACTGAACAGCAGACTGATGGAAGCTTCCTGTCAAGGCCATCCAGCATGTTCTTTAACATGCACAGGATATGGCTCTCCTGCACACAGGACCATAGCTGAATATCCTAATGTCCTTTCCAAGCCCATCAGTGTCTCCTTTCTCACCAACGGCAGAATGGGTTAACAAAGATAAATCTTCGTATTGGTACAGTTGGGTTTGGTTGTTTGGAGTTTTATGGCACAAGGGGTTCAGTTGGGACTCAAACCTGGGCACCACAAATTATGAGCCTGGTGTGCTACTGATGCTCTTGTACTCTTCCCTGTATTATAATGCCATGTAATGAATGATATTAATAAAGGATGTACAACAATACACAAAACCCATGAGTGAATGCATCATTCCCTTCCAAAAAAAGACAAAAAATTGGAGAAAGTAATTACTACCAAATGAAAAGTGCATGCCATCAACAATTCAGGTTTATAATAGTATGATTTAATATTACCCAAAATGTTTAAATTACTTTATTAAAAATCTAGATTTATGCCCATTTCTTTTGCACAATTATGTGTAAGTCTATTTGTATATATATAGCAAAACCTTTTCAAAATTTTTCTCATGCCTCAATAAAAAAAACCATTTTAAGTTCTAATTAGTCCCTAGTATTTTCATTCTAGCATTTATATTACAGACTCCAATATTTTACTGTTTATATTACTTATTTATATTACAGACTCCAATAAGGTTTATCCTTTAACTTACAATTCCCCTCCTCCTTCACACAAAAAACAATGACAGCGTATAAACCAATAAGTATACCTGAATAAAATTTTCAAAGTCTTTGCTTTTCCAGATGCTGAGATTAATAACTTACAGATATCTGTGAAAAATAGCATTGCATGTGATAAAAATGGTGGTGTAAGTTACAAAATCAAATCTACTTTTATCCAAAACGATTTTTTAAAAGGAAAAAAAAAATACTCCCGTTTCAAGTTTTATTCCATATCTACTTTTTTTCTTGAGGTTTGGAATCGATGGATAAAGCTATGGTTTCAGAGAGAAATAAAAAAATTATTCTTTTAATATTTCAAATGAGATATGTTATATAATTTACTTTTATATGTTGATAGTTAAATTATTTTTTGGCTGACACTATTTACACAAAGTTTATACAATTAAGTATCAAAACATTAATTAGTCCAATTATTTCAGAACTTTTAAGAAACATTTACCTTAATTCATTCACTAAATTAGCTATAATGCGAGCCCCTGATGCTCCAACAGGATGACCTAGAGCAATAGCACCTCCATTAACATTGGTTTTAGCAGGATCTAGTTGCAACTCTTTTTGGACAGAGAGAAACTGGGCAGCAAATGCTTCATTCACCTGAAACAAATTAAACTTTTAATGAAGTTGAAAATCCTATTTATTATTATTGAAAATTAATGTTATGAAATGGAAATGTTGGCATAAATACATAAAATTGTTCCATATGCTGCATCACTAACTTTTGATAAATTACACCAATGTTTCCAAAATTTTGAAACTAGTTATCTATAGTGTGCTATAGAATTTTGCAAATTAAAACGCTAATCTATCTGGAGAATCAATAGGTTGGATATTTTACTTTTAAGTATTATGGTGACAATGTGACATTGTCAACCATAATACTTAAACAGCCTAATAGTGAATAAAGCTTAGTAAATTAATGATGTGCAATGGATTAATAAAAATAATATAAATACCCCCTCAAGCAGCTGCTTGCCACAGAGGTCTGACAGGAGCCTGTCAGTTTATATGCCACAGTAGAAGATCTGAGAGGATGGCAGGACCTCAGCAGAAAACAACACGAACATCCATGCCTTACCCGGGGCTCGAACCCAGGTCCCGTAGATCAGTAGCCAAGCGCATTAACCACTCGGCCACAGGACGGCTATGGATTAATAACGTTCATAAATTCTCAATTTTATCTGAGTAAAATTATGGCTGCAGAGTATAAAGTTAAAAATATAATTTTACTGTTTTTGTATATCATTGCACTCCTTTATTGCTAATGCAGTAAGGGAAATTCATTACTAAGATTAGTTTTATTATGATTTATTCTCTATATTATCGTCATTACATAATGTGCAACTTCATTCTTTTTCTGTTGTATAGTGTCACTGAAAAGTTATTCTAATTATTGTATAACTATGTATATGTATGTATATGTTATGTATAATATACTATTGGTATACTAATAAATTGTTTGATGATTATTTTTTTTAAACTTCAAACTGCACTTTTAAATTAGCCAGATCTAAATTTCAAAAATTCAATCAAGTTCTGATCAAAGGAAAAATGTGTGGGTGAAACTTATTTTTATAAAAGGCTATTATATTATGTACTCTTACTAGTGGTGTCACACAGTTGTGTGATGTTTCTAGTAACAGCACTTAGTTCCATCTACTATTGATACCCAGTTTTAAAGGGCAATGATAATTATGATACCTAAAGGAAGATAAATCAATGGTCTTTATTAGTAAAATAAGATCACATTAATATAAGGTTACAAATAAAGATTTGCATGAATGCAGCAATAATAGAATATGCACTATTAGTCATTTTCTACAACTTGGTTTCAGTTCAAACTAATAGATTCTACAACAAAAGACATCCTACTATTAAAATTATAGTTATCTGAAAATTGAAGCATATTCAGAAACATTTTACAATATGAAGTGCCTATCTCTTTCTGCCTTCACCACTTCAATGCACAATATAAGTATTTTTGGGAGTCTGTAAATCATTGAACTTATATCAGTCAGTCAATTTTATTCTAGTTCACTGATTTTACAAAAATATTTTTGAAGACCCCTTTTAGAAAAGAATAGTCACTCTTTGGTACTGATTTTTAGGAAGAAGATGTGTACCATAAGACTATTTTCTTTAGATAAAATCAATTGGGTCAAACTCATCTACAGATTTATCTACTCTTTATTCACATTCGATTCTTATGCCTCTCAACCTTGTAGCATTTTGTCCCTTACTTTGCTCGCCAATTTCTGAGAGAAAATTAATTTTAAATCAGGTTTTGTCAAAGGAAACTTGGGCTTCTTTCTTCCATAACTATAGCATACATTCAATGAATTTCCCATAGTGTAATGCATATAGAAATCAATATAAACTACCTTTTATGAGCTATAAATAACACTACATTGTTTCTATTCTGTGTAACTCTTCATCTTCCAAAACTCCTCTTCTTAAGTTTTTCTCTTTGGCTTTTAGTAATAAATATGTAAGATAAATAGTATTTCAGCAATAAGTAAGGAAGTTTAAAATAAACAAACTGAACATTCAGAATGAAGCTATTTACTTACATCAACAAGGTCTACATCTTGTAACTTGATACCAGTATTATCACACAATTTCCTTATAGCTCCCACAGGGCCAATACCCATGATTGTTGGGTCACAACCTAGTTTTAAAGAGAATTTTAAGAACACTGAAGCATATGCAGATAAATATTAAAAGCATTATTACTTTATGCACATTCCATTTAGTTTTTTTTTTTTACAAAACTTTAAGTTATTGAAGTGGAAGCATCACTGAAATTACATTAACTATTATAGCTATAATCGTATTTTCATATCAGAATCATGTTTATTGGGAGAGGTAAAGGAATAGGTGGAATAATACTTTAAACAACTTGGTGATTTTGTTTTTATCATGATTACTGTAGTTCTCATGATAAAAATACATCCTGAAGTAAGTAATGTAGAGAAATATTCAAGATAATTTTAAGGCTTAAAAATTTATCACTAGAATTTTGTCTCAACAATAAATCTATACATTGCAACAAAAATAAGCATATTTTAGTAGTCAAAGAATGATCGTTTAAAATACTAAAAACATGCATTACAAAAAATTAACACCATAAAAAAAGCTTTGTTTTGCATTTGTAATAAGCTGACATAGATTTTAGATTTGCAGTAGTTTTATCCATTTGATTTCATAACAAATGTATATTCAGCAGATATAATGACCATGAAAGATACACATATTGTGTATAATTTTGAGTGCTAAACTAGTAATTAAAAGGTTTCTCATACTATGAAATTAAGTGATATTCAGCATCTTAATCATATTAACATTATAACCTAAACAATTACAAAAAATTTAAAATTTTTTAATTTATTTATAAATACCCATCTTCCTATAGGGCCCTAAAATAGCAGAAAATAAATCTAAAGCATATCGATGGTGTAACCACTCCGAGTTCATATTCATTTCAAAGGAAAATAGGGCGCCAGCAATCTTGCCAAGTAAATCGGCACCCTATCTTCCTTTGAAGCAAATGCAAACTCGGAGACCGACTGCACCATCGGTTTGCTTCAGGTTAATTTTCTACTTTTTAGGGCCCTATAGAAGAAGACTGGTATTTTTTCAAAATTTTTAATTTATATTTTTTTATACTAAAAACATCTACCTTCAGAAACATTGATATATGACTCAAACATCTAGCACATTTTCCCCCCTTTTGGAATCATATTTGAGATAGCCCACATTGGAGCATCACAAGCTTTAATCTGAGATATGACTCATTAAAGTCTAACCCCACGAAATTCTACCTCCACCCCCTTTTATAAGGGGAGGGACAGTGGGGATAAAATTTGAAACAGTTTATGATCATCATTATATGAGCTTTCATTTAACACCTTACTTATAACTGTAGGCTGTGCTAAGAAGATATAGTAGAATGACTTTCACATTTCCCGTTTTTTAGGAGGGAAGCATAGGGGGTTATAGCCCCACATCACAAGCTTTCATTAGACACACAGCTTGTTACTTTCGGCACTCGCATTCATGAGATATAGGGGAACAATCGTTTTCATATTTCCCCTCTTTTTTAGAAAGGAACAAAGCATAGGGTTAATTTTTCATAACCTATGTCATTCCCCATATCAGAAGCTTTCCGTTAGCACATAAAAATCATTAAGGTTCTCCATCTTGTTTGAAAGATATGGTGAAACAACAGTTTGTCAAATTCACAAACTGACCAATATCAAACCAAAAAGCAATAGGCAGATAAAAAATTATAGTAATGGAGAGTAGTGGCATTTTTTTTAAGATTTAACATTCATAAGCTACCAACCTTTCACTTACCTACATAACTGTAGCCTACAATTCTTGCCAAAGGTGTGAGACTGTGTTTCTTGATAGCATCCTCACTAGCCAAGACCACCCCACCAGCTCCATCACAAATACCCTGCAAAAAGGAAACAAAATGTACCCACTAGCCAAATAGTGATAAACCCTCAGCCAATCACTACAACTAAGGTTTTTTCAAACTTTTGCTCTTGAAACATCATTAACCTTTAATGTGTCAGGTTTCTGAAAACTGATCTCATTCTGGTGGCCAAGTTAATTTTGAAGTGTTTTCAGAAAATAAAATTCTCAACTTTAGAACCTCTTCCTGAAGCAAGAATGAAGAGAAATACTCATGCTATATACCAAAAACATAAGCATTGTGATTAATAAAATGGCAAAAAATTTTACGAAAAATAAAGTTTTCATACAGTTTTAAAAACATTGCACAATTTTACTTTTTTTTTCTATTTTTACTTTGGTAAAAACAAAAAAAAAGTATTTTATTATGTTAATATAGATAAGTTCATAATATTTCTCTTAATACTTAAATTTTTCATTTAATTTTTTCTAAAAAGTTTAGAATTTTTAGTCATTTATACAAATAATACATGTGCTTAAATTTTTGGTGCTCAGCAAACTCTAAGACAAAAGAAAGTAGTGTCATAAAAAAATTCATTTTGGTTTAAAAACAATATAATTTAAATAAAAACTAAGAAATGTATCTAAAAAAATATAAAGAACTAAAAAATATTGAATAAAAATATTCAAAGCATTTAAAGTTGAATGAAGCAATGAAATTGAGAATGAATCAGTTTCCTACATTAATTGGTGTATTTGGCTAAAATTATCACTTAAATAAGTTCTACCTTTTAAAAATTGCACTTTTAATCTAATGGCATAAATCCTACACTTCTGGTATTGGCCATTAAAGATAACTGGCAGCTTCCTTTTCGATCATTTCAAATTATTTTTTATAATTGCAATATACATTTGAAAAGCAGTAAATAATAATTCCAGAAGACCAGAATTAAAAAAGTCTTGAAATTGAAAGTCTGCTAAAATATTAAACTAGTTGCAACTGACCTAGAATATTGGAATTTTGCACTGCAAAATTCCAGGATGTTAGTTTTATTACTACCGAAGTTGCATCAACTTATGTTAAAAGTTTAGAAAGTACTACAGCTATAAGTAGATCAGCATACTGAAAATCAAAAACCAATCAATAATCTACTATGGTAAGGTAGAATAAAGGCATAAACTAAATCGTCGCTACTTGATGCTATTTATGGTGATTCAACATGTATGCACGACAACTACAGGCCCAAATGTTTTTTTTTTAAACCTTTTTTACAATTTTTTTTTGATCAAAATCAACAGACAAAAATATATATCAGAGACTGGCATTATTTTCAAGATTTGATTAGAAACAGTTTTAAAAAATGTGGCAATCTTGCATTATGGAACAGTAGATTCTGGGCTGCTAGAATTGGAAAAGTGAAACAGTATACCCAGCTAGGACACACAAAAAGTTAAAGGGTGCCAACTATGGATGCCAAGTTCAGAAAATACTCTTAATTTTGCATTTGAATTAAATCGTAAAAAAAAAGCAAGACAACATTTTCATCATAGGACATCCTTTGCAGAATCATGTATATGCTCTCAATGCAAATGTGAAATACTGAATGAGGTCTTAAAATCAGTTAATTGGTTTATTAACCAATTAACAAAACCAATGGAAAAAGCATTATGTAACCGAGGCAGAAATTACTGAGACTTAATTTGACAGTGGTGTCATTTTGGTTAATCTAAAATTATAGAACTACTGAGAATGCTCTTTTAAACTGTTAACTTTAATTTCTGATAATTATTAAGTTTTTCAAAAATATTAGGAACTATTTGGTTGAAATTCACATTTTTCAAGTATGTATTTTAGTGTTATATTACGTTTTCCTACATTTTCATTTTATAAATTGTTTTGTTATTTTTCAATTAATACCTAAAAATTATATAATTGCTTATACATTAACAATGCATTTTCATCATATTAATGCAAGAAGCAAATACTTTTGTTTTTACTGTTACAATGATCTCCCTGTGCAAGCATTCATGGATGCATGCAAAAAAAGTACAATTTTGATAACATTTAATACAGGAAATGCTTATAAATAAATATCTCCTCAAGTAGCTGCTTGCCACAGAAGTCTGAAAGAAGCCTGTCAGTTTATATGCCATAGTAGAAGATCTGTGAGGATGGCAGAATCTCAGCAGAAAAACAATAAGCATCCAAGCCTTACCCAGGCCTCAAATCCAGGTCCCTTTGATCAGTAGCCAAGCATGCTAACTTCTTGTCACAAATTTCATGTTTATAAATGCATATCTTGATTTTTAAATAAATTATCATAATTTTGAGGGGGGGGGGGACATTCTTTAGTGGAATACAAACTTGAAATGTAAATTTAAATATTCAATTAAATATTATATGCTGTAAAATATTTTAGCTCACCAGCTCTTTTCAGATATATTTTAAATAGCTTGTTTTAACAAGAAAATAGTTTTTATATTGTAGCATAAATATACATAAAGTATGATGTATATGCCACACAATAAGTGCATATTTATGAAATTAAGGAAAACTTATATAATAAAATGTGAAATAAAAAAAAATGTAGTATTAATTATTTTTACCAAATTTAAAGTGAAAAAACACAGGAAAAATTCTGTCTTTATTGTAATAAAAAAAATGCCTACCTTTGAAGTTTTATTACTTACAATAAAATGCACTTTATTCTAGTATGCAACATATCTATTTCTTTTAGTTACTTCAGGGAAAGGTTCTAAAAATTTCACGTAGAAAACAGTTCAAAATCAACCAAGCAAGTTTTGGTGAACAACCATTTTGGGAAGTTTTTACAACCTGCACAAGAGTCGAAATTGTGGAAGAGTTGCGCTAGACCAGACCTGGGCAAATGTTTTAGCTGAAGGGCCACATAGAAAAAAGAAATGGAAGATCAGACCACCAAAGAAAAAAATGTATGTATAGAAAAAAAGAAATGGAAGGGCAGACCACCAAAGAAAAAATAGCATGCATACATATTTTTTTTTCTTTGGTGGTCTGCCCTTCCATTTCTTTTTTTCTATACATACATTTTTTTCTTTGGTGGTCTGCCCTTCCATGTATGTATGTATGTATGTATGTATGTATGTGCGTGCGTGTACGTATGTATGTATAACCAACACAAAAAACATCTAAAGTGAAGCATAAACAATAATTTCCTTAAATTATTTTAATGAGAATTCACTTTACAAAATTGTATTTCTTGTCCCTATATATATATACAGTTTTTTTTCTTTTACTAATTTAATTTGTCATCAGTAGCTTTTGGGCTGCACAAAAAGAGGTGATAGGTCATAGTTTGCCCAGGCCTGAGCTACAGTATTATACAGAGATAGTCATGTAAGATGGACACTCCAAGAGAAATAATTTATTTATATATTAAATACTTTTTATACGAATCCTTTAAATTACCATTGTTTGCAATTTGGTTTCCTCATTCAACTATGGAATACAATTTGTTGGCACCTTAAGACCTGATTACCTGTAACTAAGGCTAATTTACACAAGACTGTATGTCAAACTGGGAACTATGTAAAATATATGCATGTTCAATTTAATTAAATATATAACTGTCCTTTGCAAGTCAATTTTTAGTTAATAAAAGATTAATTTTTGGAATAAAAAGTGCACTTATGTACTAGATAAAACAGTTTATTCCATCATAATTAGAAACTGCAGATCACATTAATGCAATCAATGCTATAGGTCAGCGCTGTCCAACTAGCAGCCCACACAAAGTTTTTTGTGGCCCACAAACAAAATGAAGTTTTTACTTGAAATTTTAAATAAATATCTGTAATCCACCTTATAATTTTTTGGCAACTTATATTACTTTACTTGATATGCAATCTGCAACTTACTCATTCTATAAAGTTTACAAAACATTCTTAAGCCGATCAGCAAACTTCTGAAAATGTTCTTTTAAGAGTGGTGCGGCATCATCAAACAAATATATTGCTCACAAAAATTAGGGGATATTTCAAAATGAATATGAAGCGATAATATATCCCCTAATTTTTGTGAGCAGTATATTTTTACGAAGCTGTAGTAATAAGAAGCATCTAACGACAGCACGAATCGCTCTCACTGTACATGCATATGGCGAGGAATTTTGCCAGACAAAACTAAACGCTAAAGAAAAGATCATTTTGATCTCCACTGTGTTAGCAACAACATGAGCTTTCAAGTTTAATGAAAACTCAGCTAAATAATTGCATTCGATGAGATGTGTGCGTGCTCTAACAGTTGTAAGCAGACGGTTGTGCACAATACATTGTTGGTTATTTGCTAATCTGTGGTGTTATTTTTAGAAGTTTCTGTTGTTTGATCGTGCAATAATTAACTGAATTTCATATTTATTCATAAATTAATAGTTAAATATGAGTGCAACTAATAAAAGAAAGATTGATAATGAAAATCGCAAATTTCAAGAACGGTGGGAGATTGAATAGTTATTTATTTTTAACCAGGGAAAGCCACAGTGTTTGGAATGTTTACAGACTATAGCTGTGTGTAAACAAAACAACTTAAAGCGCCATTACCTTTCAATGCATGAAAAAAGTATTCTTCATGTACAGGAGACATGAGAATAGCACTCGTAAAAAAAAAAATTAGAGAAAATGGTATTATCAAACTTTTTTTTTAATAATATATCAAAATCTCAAGAAGCATAAGTAGCTGCATCATTTGAGGTTTGTTTAGAAGTAGCAAAAGCAAAAAGGCCATTTTTAGATGGAGAATTAATTAAAAAATGTGCCATAAAAATGACTCAAGCTTGGTGATGAAGAAATACTAAAAAATTTTCAATCTGTTTCACTTTCTCATTAGACCGTAAGTCAATGTGCGGAAGAGATCAGTATGCCTGTCACTAAAAAATCAGAAAAAATAATCAATAATCGCTGCTATTTTTCTGTGGCTTTGGACAAAATTACAGACATCTCCGACATAAGCCAAATGCTTATTTTTATAAGGACTGCAAATGAAAACTATAGTTATTCAGAACTTTTAAAATTAGGATCATTACACAGAACAAAAGGTGGACATTTATAAGGAATAAAAATGTGCAGTAGTGGAATATGACGGATTTGATAAGTGCACCGCTATTGTAACTGACAGTGCCAGAGCTCTGACTGGCAAAAATATTGGCTCACAGGACTGTTACAAAAAAAAGGAATTGTTGAATATTGCACACCAGGAGATGTGTGGCATTTCGCTGCGACTAAACAATGTAATGGAAAAGGCTATCAAAATTACCAATTTAATTTGTGGCAGAAATCATTCTCTTACACATTGAAAATTTAAAGCTTTTCTAGATGAACTGCATGCTGAGTATGATGATCTGCTTTTACATTGTAATATTTGCTGGTTAAGTGTCAGAAAACATCTCAAGAGATTTTTTACACTTCAGAAAGAAATTCATCTTTTTCTCACAGAAGTGGGCACCAATGAAGATTTAATAGCAAGTTTTGTTGATGAAAATTTTCTATGTTCACTTGCTTTCCTAACAGACATTAAAGATTAGTTAAATATCTTGAATAAATCTTTACAAGGAAAAGATCAAAACATGTGTTGTCTTTATAATCACGTTACTGGGTTTAGAAACAAACTACAATTGTTGAAGTCAAATTTGCAGGAAAACGATTTAATTCATTTTGAAACTAGTAGTTTTGTAAAGAAATGAAGCAACTTAGTAAAAAGGTTAATTTTGAAAAATTTGTTCCTAAATGAGATATCCTAATTGAAGATTTTAATAGAAAATTTTCTCAATTTGATGACCTTAAGCAAAGTTTATATTTATTTAGCAATCCATTAAATATTGATATTAGCACCGTAGATCCTAAATATCAAATGGAATTTGTGACCTTCAGGCCGACCCAATTATTGCATCTAATAGAGAAACTGAAATAGAATTGTTCAAACTTTTGACTAAAGAAAAATATCCAAAAATGAAAGATTTTGGACTCCAAATAATTTCTATGTTCGGAAGTACATATATCTGTGAGCGCGCATTTTCTGATATGAAATATATAAAATCAAGATACAGAAACTGCTTGAAAGACTCTACACTTGAACATATACTTCGGCTTGCAACAACAAATAGACCACAATGCTCCCACTAAATTTATTAAATATTTGATAAGGTTTAGAAAATTTATATTGGTTTATTATAACTTATTATTTTTCGTATAAATAAAATAATTTTTTAGGTTTATTACTACTTATTTTACATATAATTTTTTGAGGTGACACGAACTGATTTTCAATTACCTATCCTATTCTTTTATTTTTGGCCCACAAAACATTGGCAAAAGAAAAAATGGCCCATGGTTTTAGAGAAGTTGGACAGCACTGACCTATCCTATTCTCTTTTTTTGGCCCATGAAATATTGGCAAAAGAAAAAATGGCCCACAGTCTTAGAGAAGTTGGACAGCACTGCTATAGGTTATTAAAATATCCCTACAAAAGTTTTTGAAAATTTACTGAATTTTAAGTAACATATATACAATAAATATTTTGCAGAAAAAATTTTCGCTGACATACGGGATTCGAACCCACATCTCTCCAGAAACATGCCAGAGTATCCTTCCAGTTGAGCTAATGCCAGCTCGTTTTTTTTTGTTCCCCCCTCCCCCGCCACTAATTTTAAGACTAAAATTAGCAGAAAAAAGATGAGCTGGCATTAGTTCAACTGGAAGAATACTCTGGCATGTTTCTGGAGAGATGCGGGTTCGAATCCTGTATGTCGGCAAAAAGTTTTCCGCAAAATATTTATTGATTTATCAACGCCAAAAGAGCATCAGGTAATGCTGTGATTATCATCTATGTTTAAAACATATATACATATTCTGCTTCCTACTAGAGCAAATAATAAATTATTTGGTGCTTTCTTTAACTGTAGAATTAAACAGTTGATTTACAAGAAAATTTTTCATTTCAGGAGCATTTTCTGGCAAAAATTTAATTACATCAGTAAACAGAGAAGATATTTATAAATTTAGGATTTTTAGTGCAATTTTTTTATATTAAGTTTGCAAAGTTTTTTGAAGTTCATTTACATATTAGGCACCAAATGGAACAAGAACCAGCATATTAAAAAAAACTTACTGATGCATTACCAGCAGTAACTGTACCTCCTTCTTTAAACACAGGTTTTAGTTTTGCAAGCCCTTCTGGTGTAGAATTAGGTTTGGGATGTTCATCAGTATCAAATATTTCTTCCTTTCCTTTTACTTTTAGGGTAATTGGAGCAGTTTCAGATTTGAACTTCCCAGCTGCATGAGCTGAAACACGGAAATATAATAATCAAGAAACCAACAGAATAAAAGTAACAAAATAAATGCAATACAGGTTAAGTATCTCTAATCCAAAATGCTTGGGACTGAGAATGTTTCGGATTTTAGAATACATGATATGGTGGAGTTGAAAAGAAGTGATAAAAAAATTCCAGTTAATTTGACATAAAAAACAAATATAAATGCAACAAACAAAGAATGTAAATGTATTTATTTACCATCTTGGGAAGGAACATCGAAAGAGGTTGATTAACCAAGAACTGAATCTTCCAGGGATGAAGAAGAGACATCGTGTTGGATGGCCTTTTTTAATATTTCCTGTAGTGTCAATTTGCCTCATTACCAAATTTTTTTTGTTTCAAGTCTTTTATATATTTTTAAGTCTTTTATATATCGACATTATTTCTTGTTCTGTAATAAATTCACACTGCTCCAGTCCTCCAATGAGCTCATCAATTTTTTTTTTACAATTAAAAAGAGTTTATATTCATTCACAGCAATACAGTACATTTTATTTTCCACGTTTTTTGCTGTATTTACAACAGAGGGTTATTTTACTTCAGTAAGGACTAAATTGATATTACTGTTCATTTTGATGTTGATAGCTGGCTCAGACATTGCATTCTCGGCTCTTGGAAATGATCTTTTCTCTTGCACTGGTAATGAAACTGTTTTACAGATTGGGAAACAGTCCAATGTCATTTCTGCTTCATACACTAAGTCTTTACTGCAAAGCTTGCTTGTGGAGATAGATTGCATTATCACTTTTGTTTCACACACATGCACTACTTGGTAGAATTTTGGGAAACAATGTGATGTTAACACTATAATGCTAATTGCTATTCAGGCACAGCACTAAAGTTTCCTCATTAATTTTAACAACTTTTAAACATCTAAACTTAAATAAAAATATGCTAAGTGAAATATTTATGAAGCTAAAATGCTTCCTTTGTTGAGACTAGTTTTGCCCGTACCATCTTGGGGCTTCTTCAGGCTACTCTATGTTTTCGTGTTGATATTAAGCAATTTATAGGAGTGTCCCTTACTGTTAGTGTCACTTACGAGGTCAACGAGGTCACTCAGTGACATGTTCCCTGACATCATGCAACAGGAAATTCCACGCTGTGGACAGGGGTCCACTCTGTGTTGCAGACATTCTCAATATTTAAATTAATTAGCAATTGTTCTACATATTGTAATTGAAACTTTGTGGCCAGCACAGCCATAGGTGTATGTTTCTGATGATTTATTTCAAGTTTTATTTCCTAAAATGGTTTGTGTTAGGGCCATGTTAAGTTTATTGGCTTTTATATCGTATACATGTTCTTTATATGCTGATCATATGTACGCTATGTTTTTCCAATGTAGCTGTTTTTTCCTTGTAATTTATTTTCAGGGTCATCAATTTGAATGCTGTACACACCACCTGTGGGGGGGGGGGGGGGGAGTTTATTGCAGTCATTGATTAATAAGTTTTAATATTACTCTTTATGGTACATGGTACTTTATGTTTGTTAAGGTTTTGGATATTCCTATTTGATATGGGAAACTGTGTATGTGTATTTATAATTTTGTTCAGGTTGGGTTGTAGAGGGTTGTGAATCAAGTCTGCTTTTATATTTAGTTTCCTTACATATTCTTGTAATTAATTTAGGTGGGTATCCTGCGTATTAATGTAAATTAATTAAAATCATCGAAATTAAATAATTGTGCAGCCATGGTATACTCATGATTCAGTAAACCGCCAAATGTTGTCAGTGTGAGGTGTCTGTAACTACTTATCAGACACAACATCGATAAGTCATCACTCAATGGCTCCAATAGGAATTAAGGATGCCAACACAGTTAATCTGTCCTTGGCATCCTTAATTCCTGTTGGAGCCATTGAATTCCTTCAAGTTAAATTCCTTTTGGAAACCTTCAACACCCACACCTTTGTTGACTGCCACCAGCGTGCTTTTTAAGAAGGATTTTTTTATATTTACACTTCATAAATCTAAGAATGCCTTGCTCACAAGGCTGAAGTAATGAAGCCATATTCGGAGGAAAGTACAGGACATAAACAATTTTTGATGAGCAATTCAACTGGAGAATTGAGCAGAACAGTCATCAAGGAATAATAAAATTTTGCAGTCGCCATCCAATCCCGCTTTTTTGCAGTGAGTATGAGCCGCTGGCACAAAATGTTTGCGAAACCAATCAGAAAAGATGTCTCTGGTGATCCAGGCCTTTTTGTTAGCATAATAATTAACTAGTAAAAATTCCACTCCTTTAAAACAGTGAGGACGCAAGCTCTTGCCTACTAAGTTTACACTTATGTGCTGCTGCATTAGTGCATCCCAGCACAGTTAATCTGTCCTTGGCATCCTTAATTCCTGTTGGAGCTATCTCATCAGCTGTAGTCAGTGTCTTCCAGGGGCAATAATGCTAAAACAATGATGTTTCATCAGCATTATATACTTGTCAAATTGTCTTCAGCAATGATTTTTGCAAACTCCTCAATGAATTTCTCTGCTGCTTTATGGTCAGCAGATGCCTTATCATCACAAATCTTTAAAAATTCAATGCCATATCTCTTCTTAAATTTTTGAAACCAACCTGTTGAATATTCACAATTTTCTTCAATTTTTAGTTCCTTGTGATATACTTTTGCTTGTTCCATAATCATTTGACTGGTAAGTGGCACATGTTTACTGCAACACTGATGGATCCACTCTTTCAAAACACAATCGAGATCTTTTTTAGCTTTAAGCAATGTTTTTCAATTTTTTCCTAACTTCTGTTCATCACTTTCAGTATAAAACTTGAATAGTTTGTCTTTTTTGTTTCTTCAGGTCGTAGACTATGGCAGTTCCAGCCCCAAACTCTATTGCAAGAAATTTTGCATTTACACCCCTGCCCAATTTCTTTAACAGATTTACTTTCTATTCAATTGATAGTATTAAATGCTTCCTCTGCTTTGCATTACTGTTCTCCATAGGATTTTCACTATCAGGTCTTTTTGACATTTTTAACAATATATAAACAACACAGAACAGAAAGTAAGTAGTCACAGACACCTCATACTGACAACATTTGGCAGTTTACTGAATCATGAGAGTGTACACCACTGCTGCATGTGCACTATTATGCAAGACCACGTACCAACAGCTCTTGATATTTGCTGAGTGTTCAAACATAATATCCGCAAGGCTTATCAGTTGAAAGCTTCTCACCAAGTATGCACCAAGCTGTGGGATCTAGGCTTAACATTTAAATCATCAGAATTTTAAAATAAGCAATAGCATATCTACATCAAATTTTCCAGAGATGTAGCTGAGATATATTAATTTTTGTCATGCAGTGGTTGAAGTTAGAAAATCTTTTTCAACCCTTTTTGGGGGTAAAACTAAAAAATGAGATTCACCCTTATGGGATTCCCATAGGGAATCTCCCCTTTTAACTGTCCTTTTGTATGAAAGATACGGAAATTTTTGCATTAGGGAGACCACATGGTCAGAAGGGGGGAGGGGAGGGGCCTCCTCAAAGATCACGATGGACCACAGAGGGGGGGGGGGGGTCACAAATTGGTCTATATTGCACCACGTGGTTTATGGATGGCTCCAAACACTTTCATAATCCTGTCCCAAAGGGCTGTCTGCTGTGAAAGTGAAGTTATGGATTTCAGAATTTTGGATTGGGCATACTCAACCTATATTATGCATATTCAATAAAAGTGAAATTTTAAGATTACTGTTTTTTAAAGATGGATATTTATCATAAGCATATCATGGTTAATATATAATTGCGACTTTAAAAAACTGACTAAAAATTTACTTTAAGTAACATTTTTACAAAGCCACTTTAACCTTTAAATTAGTATCTAAAATTACTTATACTGAAACCCCCTGGCATGGAATAAAATAATAATAGAAACTTAATACACATTTTGTTACAAAGTACTTGTAGCAAATGTTGTGTGTGTATATAAATAGATTGTGCAAAATCCATGTATACCTTCCTTCCAACGAATCTGAGATTGTAGTGCAAACTTGTCACAATCTTCCCGAGAAATTTTGTATTTTTGTGCCAAATTTTCAGCTGTAATTGCCATAGGCATGTTCACAAAGGTGTCATTTAGGGAGCTCCATAACATATCTTCTAGCTATAACAGAAATAAATTGTGTACAACAACCTTACAGTTTAATACATTTTTTTTCTGCTTAAATTCTTATTTCTACTTCACACAAATTGTGCAAAGACCATTTTTGCACATTACAGTTGTACAAGAAAATCAAACATTTGCCATTTGGCTTTCAAAACAGAACTTTGAGGTCAGGATTTTCAATATAAATCTATGTCCATTTACAGCATACAGTGATTGGGACACAATCCAAATTTTTCATGGCACATGTGCAACAAATCTGTAACTAAAGAAATATAAACTATATGCATTTGATTATATAGGATTATAGAATGGATAGAAATTACCAACCTCTGGTGTCCAGAGGTTTGAATCTTAGTTGATTCTATGTCAAAATGCACCAATGTGCCACAAAACATAGTGTTCTCTGCCCCTTAGGCAAAAAAATATAATCATAATAAATATACTGTATTTCTTCGATTCTAAGACGCACTTTTTTCCCCATATAAATGTCTCTAAAAATGGGGTGCGTCTTAGAATCTTTTTTTTTTTTATTTTCCCGTGCATTGCTCACGGCACCACACATTTTGTTTTTATGCGGAAGACCCACCTCCAAGTTTGACCGTTATCACATTCTCCAATTCCATTGGAGAACAAAGTGGCATGGGTATTTTCCCACGCTTTCCAAAATTGAAGCCACCGTTATTTCATTATAGTGGAGCTCTGTGAGTGAATTATAATGAGCTTGGAACCGGTTGTGGCTGACAGTTGAGCTGGTTTTTGACTGACAACCTTCCAGAAAAATTAAGAAAGCGCTGGCATCAAAATTGGCAGAATGGGCATCAACAGCTTGGAAGCTAATCTCAGAATAGTGCAGCACTCATTTAAAAAATTTGCATCACCAATGCTCTCAATGGGTCAGAAGACAATATATTATGGTATAATGAAAATAAAGATGGCTCAGAAGAATCGGACTCTGAATGTGAAGTAGACTCTGATACTGATTCAGATATGATGGCTCAAAAGAATCAGACTCTATTAATTCAGAAGGAAGTGATGAAAACATATCTACTGATAAATAGGTACTATTGTTGTTAGTAAATTGAATTCTATTAGAATAAAAATATTTGTTAGATATATTTTTGCATTTTATTTTTTTTAGAATCAAAACTTGGCAGTAGTACAGTTCACGGTCCTCAGCCGCCATTTTGTTTTTGACGCAACGTAATAAAACGGCCCTTTTAGTTGATTCCCACAACTCCAGAGACCCTAACCCAAACAGGGGTTTCTAGAAAAAAAGATTGTTTTTTTCGTTACCATAGTAACGAAAAACCCGAGTTTACGTCAAACGCAACGCACCGTAACCATAGTAACAAACACAAACAAACTTTAAAAAAATTTAATTACCGCAAAAAAACCTCGTAACCATCAATTACAGAATGGAAGCTCATAAAAGTGGCAAATCCAACAAAAAATAAAACGATTGCCTTCCTACATACAGTAAACCACTTCCACCATTCCCCCTCCCCTCTTTTCAAAACACAATAAACCTACTAACATCAAAAACAAAACCACTTAAGCACAATAAAAACATAAAATTAAAAACTACTAACTTAAATAAACAAAAACTAAAATACTACTCACCACAGCTCGTGGTTCATGCTACTTCATCACGCACATGGGGTGGATATAGATGTTTAACGTCCTCCATGAAACTCAGAAACGGGTCTGACTGGTGCCACAGCCGCTTCCTATACATGAATTCAGCCAGATAGCTGTCAAACATATCATCATCCACACGGCCTCTAGTCATCTCATTTTTTGCATGCCGCCACATTCCTTCCACAGTGTTAGTGTGGACCCCTGTCTCATAGTCAACAAACGAAACAGAGTGGTTGACTGAGGTGGACGAAACCCTCCTCACTCAAAGTTATATGATCGCCAGCAATCTGAATAAATTGTGGACCCAGGTAAACTTTTCTCCTTGATAACAGCAAGCAAGGAGTCAGTAGAGCAGTCAGGAACAACAACAAGAAAACACTTATCGGAGTCCCTTTCCACTCCACCGAACACCCAACGACCTTCCCGGTATCTCCCACGGTGGTATTTGTTGGTTCCAAACTTGCTCTCGTCAATCTCGACAATAGTACCGGGCCCACCAATCGGCTGCGACCTGGCAACCACAACATCTATTGCCACCTCTCGACAAAAAGCATACCAATCAGATATTGTGTTGCGAGATCCTATCCTGAGTTCCATTTCGGCAATCCTCTAAGGATAATCAAACGCCCACATGTGCGTCAATTTTACAATCTGTTTCAGCGACAGATGGGACCTCACGGGCCCTTTCGAATACTCCGTCTACTATCGTGCTGGACCCCGCCAATCCTCCTTCGGCAATTCCATCTAAAACCATCATTTGTTGTATCAGTCGGGGCCAGCACCATGGCCTTACTACACCTCAGACATTCATACCCTGCTGCAAGCAAACCAATATTCTGCAAATACATAATTCCTTCTTTTTAGATTTTTTTAGATTTCTCAAACAGCAGGGTAAAGTCCCTTAAGACCATACGAGGTCCACCTGCCGCTACATCTAAACTATTGGATGCCATTACACATATTACTAAAAGTACAACAGACTCCAACCTTATAAGAAACCACCACCAACATACCTATATGCAAATCAACCACCTCATATGCAACAACACAAATAAAGCACATTGAAAATACCAATATGCAAATCAGCCAGCTCATATGCAACACAAGCATGGCGACAACTCACATTCTCACGAAATATAATTACCCCAAAAAATTATTTTCTCTTAATATACACTTAACCACAATTCCACAAAACCAACCTCGCACACAAAACAAACCAAAAAGCGTGAAAATCGGAAACAGTGTACTGCCGACTGAATTATAAAAAAGCCCCAAAACTAAATAATGTCCTCCAAGACAACACAAACCAAAAAGCGTGAATATCGGAAACAGTGCACCCCCGACCGAAATATAAAAAAAAGCCCCAAAACAAAAATCTGACAAAAAAAAACCTTTTACAGCTCAAATTCCCTAAATTACATTGTCATTTTACCTCTGAGCCTCCACGTTTTCCCACACCATGGGCTAAATGTCGAGATCACATGAACCCCGAAGGCTCACAGAAGGTACGGAACCCACTAGAACAGCTGTTGGCAGACAGAAACTTCCTGTCAAGGCCATCCAGCGTGTTCTTTAACGTACACAGTAACTCTCCCATAACAGGACCACGGCTTAACATCCTAACCGACGGACGGCGGCCTTTCCAAGCCCATCGGCGTCCCCTACTAATTATGAACCGAGTTTGAAAATTTGCCAATATAAATCTAAACACTGACATAGCTCAGACTCGAACCTTGGAACTACAGAATACAAGCCTGGCGCGCTACCAACTCCGCCACTCTCACCCCACCTCTAAATTTTTCATTCTTTCCCGACTCCATCAAAAACTGCGGTTTTTTCACACACTGACAATTCTACACTACCCAGAATTACTACATCAAAAAGTCGCCAGACGCTTCCACATGTTAACGATAAATCATATAACTATTTTTAAAAGACTCCTAAATATACAACAAAATTAATAAATCACTATAATACATTAATAATTACCATACTACACGTAACTACTAAAAAACCATTCAATTCACCCCCAAACTATTCTAACAAAATATATGTGTTCTTTACTATCGCCATTTTCAATCCCACATGCAAAAACTTGCATACTCCCCCACTACATCGGCCCCTAAATATCTTTAATAACTAATTATAAACCATATCCTAACCAATTTAAAAAAAAAAGCTAGAACATATTAATTATTCGTATCCTACCTATCACTGAACCCCCCCCCCCCCCCGATATTAAATATATAATACACACGAACTTACCTCTAACCATATAGGTATGTTATCCAAAGAAGTCGTCAAGCAAAAATGGCAAAAAAAAACCAAACGTAACTTCACACTCTCGTCAAATCACACACATAACACGTGACTCTACATTACCCACCCAAAAGAAACAAATCAAAGAGCCATAGGCCACCAACTGTTACGTTTCTATCGACTTTACAAATCGACATCATACTTTACACTTCGACGTCACACGCCACTTGAGCAATGCCATCTATCGGCTGAGGACCGTAAACACTACACGGGCCCAAAACTTTTTTTTTCTGTTGGTGGCACTGAAATTAAGGTGCGTCTTAAATCGATGGCGTATTAGAATCAAAGAAATACAGTATATCACTAGATGCCTGTAATACATTGATATTACACATTAGTGACTACTGCATTATTGATATTACATTAGTGCCAAAAACGTAAACTTACCTTAATATCAAAGCCAAAACGTGTCCCAAAACGAATGTTTCTAACAGCATATGGAGTTTGACTCATGCTTTCAGTGCCTCCAGTTAATACAATTTCTGCCTCTCGTAAACAGATTTCCTATATAAAAAAAACTTTGGAATAAAAAGTAAACAAATAGAAAATGTTAAATTATTCAATTAAATGCCAACTTTTATCATAAACAAATGTTTTCTTAATTAAATAAAATCTTAAATTATAGCCATTAAATGTTAAGGCATGGTGATACACCAAAACCTTTATGAATTTATTTACCTGACTTCCTGTAACTATCGATTGGAATCCAGAACCACATAATCGATTCACAGTAAGGCAGGGAACTGTATTTGTCACTCCACAATGCAAAGCAACATGACGAGATATGTATGCTCCATCCACAGAACTGGCCTATAATCAGAGAGGAAAAAAAAGAGTTCCCATAGAAGAAAGTAAACTAGTTGTCCCTCAATTAATGATCATAATTGGTTCCACAAAAAAAACAATCAAACTAAAAATATCATTAGTCAAGCATATGAAACAAGTGTAAAGGCTTAATCCATTCCAGCACTATCAGTCAAGCTTTTTCACGAAAAAATATATTTTATATTAGTAAATAACTATTTATGCTAACTGTTAAATACATGTGTAATATAGTAAACTGACAAAAAAACACTTTAGCTAAAATGATTTGTTGCCCAATTGGGTTGGTGCAGAAGTTGGGGTTGGAGAAACTTTCCTTCCAAAAGTTGAGTCTTCTTTTATAATAACTTCTGCAGGTTTAAGAGTGTTTCGATTGACTGAAAATAACAACCCTGGGCTTAGAAGCACTTTTCTTAGCTGAAAATGACACCCATATGTTATTGTACCAACACTGTTATTCAAATACATGGGGCCTTATGAGAGGTGCATTGTAAACTAAAATATGATTAATCAAAAACACTTAAGTGAGGATTCAAAAATACTCTTAAGAGAGGGACCACTGCATTTTATTGAATTTAAGTTGAATATAAAATCTATACTATATACGCAAGGTACTAAAGCGAAACTATAATCGACATAAATATAAAAAATGATTATTCACAAGAAACAGATATCAAGTGATTAATCACAGATGTGTAATAAAACTATAATTTTTTATACAGTAAAAAGTCAATTCAGTGGCTATTGTCCATAGCAACCCACTTTTCAGAGTGTATGCTACCTTTTAAAACATAGCAGTTAATGAAAATATCAGTTACCAAGTTTCAATTTGTTATTAAATTATTTAAAATTTAGATTAAAAATGCAGTAAACCTTGCCCTGAGGAGACAAAATTTTGAACAGCATAGTGTCCTGTAAAATCCTTGATTCACATCATATAAAACTGCATCCATGCCAATCTTTTTAAAATTCTTCTTTAATAATGTAAAAAATGTTGACAAATTAGAACATATCTTTTGAAAATGAACATACCATATTCTCTAAGAGAATGAAGTATAAACATAGATGACAATCATAGCGTTACCTGCTGCCCGTATGTCGACAAAATTTTTTCCACAAAATATTTATTGAATGAAGTATATTTTTGGCATAATTGCAGTTAACTCCTGTGTTAAATGGCCTCATGAAAGCATTGTACTTTACCAGCTTGTGGGCTTCCCACAATATCCACCCTGGGATAATAGGTCATATGCTTGTGACTGTTCCCTCTGTATTTCCACAAAATTCATGTGAAATACCAATTATTATATCTAATAACAAAAAGCTTGAATGTCCACAGACAGACAATAAAGTGAAAACATTAATTTGTTTTTGAAAGAAGAGTAATGTACAATCATTTTCGAAATTTAACTGATTTAATTTTGATATTCAACTCAGCTAGTTGTAAATTAGAATTTTTATTAGTTACAAAATTACTGTGATTGCCACAGTTCATTTTGAATATTTGGGTTTCTAGATGATTTATCATAATAATTAGCATGGGTAAGAATTCAAACTTTAGAACACCACTAACACAATACTATTTTAGAACAAATTGTTTGGGTTTTAACAGAAACCCATACAGTTTTATATGGCTATATGCATAACAGGATCTGTAATGGACTTGTTCTTCAAATACTTTACATTATGTGTGAAAAATCCTTCATTTTTTATTCTTATTGTGAGTTCCAAGGGGAGGAGGATTTAATCAGTTCCACTGACATCCACGAGTATTTGGTAAAAAAAAAATCTTCATAATTTCTAGAATTGGTTTATATTTTCTAATTTAAACACTAAAACTTACATTTTAAAGCTAATATATGGTTTTTATTAACCTATCACCTTCATTGAAGATCCTTCACCTTATTCCATTTACCATCGCAGCAATTTTAATTGTCAGTTTTCAGAAGTCAATTCAAGTTCAATTAAACTTTTCAAATTCAATAATTCACATGGGTTAAAACTAGTATTCTTTGAAGAAGTTAAAAAATTACTCCATACAGTGGTAAAAGTGTGGCACCACCACAACTGAAAATGGAGGGTGTCATGACAGGTAGAAGGCTATCATGAGTGTGATGATTCAAAGTAGTTTGAAAAGCAGTAGTATTTATAAGTAAAATCAGAAGGCTAAATTTTAAAGGGGATGTTGGTTGTTTTACCTCTAAATAGCACTCTTGTGCAAAGTGGTCTAAATGACCATGTCAAAAGGAATCCCAAGGGCTCGGTTGGGTTGTTTTACCTCTTAGCGGCACTTTTTTGCACACCATGGGCTAAATGGCCAGGTCACAAGAACCCCGAAGGCTCAGAGAAGGTTGGGGAAGGGGACGCACTGGAACAGCTGTTGGGAGACAGATGGTAGCCTCCCGTCAAGGCCATCCAGCATGTTCTTTAACGTGCACAGGGTATGGCTCTCCTGCACACAGCTTAAAGTCCCATCCGATGGACGGCGGCCTTTCCAAGCCCATCAGTGTCCCCTACTGACCATGGGCAGGGAGTTTTGCGGAGATAAGTCTCAACGCTGACCCAGCTGGGACTCGAACCTGGGAACTGCAGATTACGAGCCTGGCATGCTATCGAGCCACCCCCGCCAAGGCTCAGTTGGTCAAAGGACACATAGATGTTAAGAGATTGGATTTTCACAACTCCCATCAATCATTCAGATCATTAATATGCAGAGTACAGTTCTCTTACACATACACACACAGCTACATACTAATGTTTCATCCAATGGATGTTGGCCTTTCCAAGCCAATTGTGTCATTTCTCACCAAGAGCAGGAGACAGTGAAGAAAAATCTCAATGCCGGAAAATTGGGACTCAAACATATTATAAATCTGGTGTGCTATCAAATGAGCTAACCCTTGCCCAAATAGGAGGTAAACTTTAGCTTGTAAGTTGTAACTTAATACTATGCATTGTAATATAGATAAAGTTTTAATAACATTTAGATTGTAATACGGAGATTTGTTTCTTTACCTGATTAACATTTCCTATTGTTACTGAATTTACTAGTTCAGGCTTCACTTTAGCTTGTTCTAATGCTGCTCTACAAGCTACTATAGCCATCTGTGTTGCTGTGAGGTCTTTCAGTTTTCCACCAAATGTGCCAAATGGGGTTCTTTTTGCCCCAACTACAAAGACGCCTATAAAAATACATTTTAGAACATAGTGTTATAACAATTAATCTCATTAATATCTTTGTTAAGAAATATCTTGTGTATGAGAAAATAATCTTTCCTTCTAAAAATCTATTATATACAGTAATTCAAATTATTTATTACATTTCATATTATTTTAATTATTCAATTTGAATAAACAAAAAAAAGTTTGGTATAAATGAATGCTAAACTACACTATTCACCCAATTTCAACCAGCACCTAGTGACATAAGATTCAACTCTCACCTAAGTTGGATATTTTACTCTCTACACTAGATTAGATTAATAACTTTTTAATACGTTTACCTTGTTACTTAGCCAAAAATCTTTGACTGTACCAGTAGGGCTGGAAACTTTTTATTTTGCTAAAGAAGGACATTTAGGTATGAACAGTTAAGGAAAGATATTTTGATATGAAAATATAGTATACTGAAAATTGGTTTACAATGGAATATTAATAAATTTTAACAAAATTCTTCATCAGCAGTGCTTAACTCAGTCATGCCTTTTTGACTTGCAATACAAATATTCTCCAGTTCAATATTAGCTGCCCTCATATTTTTTTCAGTTTTCTTTTTATATTCATTGTATCACTATATCCCTTTTTTACAATTGATTGTATAATTAATATATATTAAATATTATAGTCAAAATAACTGTTCAAGTGATAATTTATTGCTAATAATTCAGTTTAAAATATAAATTTACAATTGGAATAGTAAAAAAAATAGTAAACATATATATTACATATTTTGCACAAATAGCATTTTAAAATATCACTAGAATAGAGAGAAAAAAAATACACACATAAACACTCACACATATATAGGTAATTATTATAGGAGAGAGGCAAAATACTGAATAGAACTGGAAAGGACCAGAAAGTCTTTTTTCCCCAGAAAATATTTGCTAAAAACTGCATTTGGAGGATAACTGAAATATAAATACATGCAGTACAGAACATCAGTCCAGTGTGACAGATCCAGTTCAATTTTCAGGCATTTCCCCAATTTTTTTTCTTTTATCCTGGCCCTGCCTGCAATAGTCAAAGTAACCCACCAAATATTTTAATCATGAACTGCCACTGGTCATTTTAAATATTTTTCCTGAAGCTATTTTTTTTTCCATAATAGTAAATAGTCAAAGGGTTGAAATGAACTTGTTACACATAAAATTCGTATAATTCAATAAATGCTAATAAAATCCCATCTGCTTGGTAATGTAATAACCCTTTGGGAGCAAGGTTCTTCCCCATAGTAGGGAAGTATTGTTCTACTACGAGTTTCAAATTATTTTCAAACTCTGAGATATCCTGTAGCTTTTCCAAAGAAAGTTTACCTCTAAAATATTAAATGAAGTGAATAAATAAGAATAGAGGAATTACCTCTTAATAAAGCTGCCATTCTTCACACAAAACTTGACTTCAGCTTTATTTTAACTGCAAAATTGAGTTCAAAAATATTAGTTTCAGAAAAATGATTAAATTACAAAATTATCTAAGACAAAAAGTTTGAATATATATATATGTGTTAAAAGTACAATATACTTTGTGATTTTTTTTTTCTTTACCATTGGAGTGTACTGATATTTTTAAACACGAAAGACTTGGTTATGCACAAAATTATTCTAATAAAAATTACACAATAATTTCATGAATAATTAAAAGCTGAAGTTTATTCTAGTGGTATCTCAGTAGTAATCATATATTAAATTATACACTTTTAAAAAAATTTTCTTATATTTGATCCATTTCTTGTGATAAATCAAATATTAAGCAGTACTACTAGTTTAGTAATAAATATGTCATTATTACTTCAATTGAAAAAACAACTACAATTATGGTATACAAGAAGTAACAATAATTATAACTCGCTTTTCTATTTAAATCTCAGATTAACTCAGGTGTCATCACAATAGATATCAAGGGGCACCAAGAAGTAGTGTTTGAAAGTGATAATTCAAATATATATCATGGTCCAATTTTTTCTTATCAGCTTAATTAGAATTCTGAGTATTACTCTTGTGATGCCATTAGGATGATAGCACCTATAAAAATAGACCATTATAAAAAACCCTCTAGCAGAAATTTTCGGATATTTTAAAGGTAACATTGCCCTATTAATGAATTTATTTGTGTGGTTCTTCTGTGTAGCATTTTGTGTGCATGTACACAATGGGATAAATGGACATAAAAATTCCAAGGACTTGGCAAGATTTACTAGATAACTAGAAGATTGACGGAAGTCTGCCACGGCTGTACGGCATGTTCTTTAGCATGATGCTGTATGGCTTTCCTGTGGTAAAGAGGCCAAATTGCATCAGATTTCTATAAATTAGACATTATACTGTTATATATCAGTGATTCCTATAAGAAGGCTTTTTAAGACTACCATTATCCCAGAGGTAGTCATGGTGTCATGGCTTAACATTGCATCCTTGGGCATTGGCTATTCAAGCCCATCTGTCTCTATTTCTGAGAGCACAGCTCAGTTTAAGAGAAATTTTTCAGTACAAGGTTAGTAGGGACTAGTCATGAACTCACTTCATGAAAGCTAAAGCATGTTAAAGTTATACCATAAAAGATTTTTCTTGATACTTTAGAGCAGTGGTTCTCAACCTTTTATGTTTAATGTACCCCCTGGAAATGTGTATGTAACTGGCGTACCCCTTGTATAGATAAAACTATAGTTAGAGTATAACAATAGGAATAAAATAAATATATATATATATACACATTAAAGTTTGTATTCATAAATTACATATATCAATAAACACAAAAAATGACAAATAATTTAACGAATCTTATAAAATTATAAACATTTTACTGCATAATCAGTGAAATGGTTGTGCTTGTTTACGCTTACACTTTTGATCTCTCATGACACACCCAAAAAAATTTACTGCGTACCGCACGTTGAGAACCACTACCTTAGAGGTTCCAACTCTCCTCATGATCACTCATCTTGTGCTCAATTAGTTACACCATTACAAACCTAAAGGCAATCTACTAAAAAAAACAACTTCCATTTTTCCAGTATCTGAATATGCCAATGCACCATATGTATATGCTTGATTTCCCCCTAACTTGCATCATTACTACAATATCCACTACTTTTTGACTATTAGTAAAGAGGCCAAACTGCATAAGATTTCTACATGGTATGCATTATATTGTTATACATATCAGTGATTCCTATAAGAGACTTTTGAAGTCTATCATTATCCCAGGGATAGTCATGTATTGATCTTTTGGTCTATGCTTGAACAATTTTGATTGCCCCTAATGAATTCTCTGGCATCTGCCTACATCTATTCAGCTAGCCCAGAGGTTCATAAACTTGGGGGCATGAAGGATTCTGGGGGGAAATGCAAAATTTTTTAAATTATGAATTGAAATTATTATTAAAAGGGCAGTTGGATGATAATGATGTGGAGAAGAGTGAAGGTTTCTCAAAATATGAGTTGGGTTCTTTTATCTCTGATCAGTGCTTTTTGCACACTATGGACAAAATGGCCAGGTCATAAGGACCTCAGAGATAGTTGAGGAAGGTGTCCACTGGAAAGCTGGAAGCTCCCATCAGGGTCATCCAGTGTCTTTAATATGGATATCACTTTCTTATATACAGGGCCACAGTTCAACATCCTATCAAACAGATAGCAACCTTTCTTAACCCAATGGTGTCCCTTCTCACCAAAGGAATGTGATGGTTATAGTGGAGATAAATCTCAACACAGGCACAGTTGAGGCTCAAACCTGGAAACTGCAGATTACAAGCCTGCCATCCTACCAATGGAATCAATCTCTGCCCTTCCAAGAATGTGGAAAAATCATGGGGGGGGGGGAGGTTTAAAGGTACATAGCATGCCATAGACATTGTTCATTTATCACCACTTTCATTATTTTTTTCCAATATCATTCATGATGCTTTGGTAAGTTATGGACTTGAAACTCATATTAAATATTTCAAAGGCAGGTAAGAGAACAAAAGTTATTAACGCTTTTTCTTCATATTTTGTTGAAATATATAAAATGTAATATTATACTTATGTATTCTTTCCAAAAATGATAGGATCACAAGTTCATAAAACGTCTTAATGAGAGGACTTTAGTGAGAGGAAGCTATAAGACCAAACTTTGGGAAATGAGGCGTGCCTATTGTCTAGTTAAGATTAGACTAACTTTATTACTGAGCCCTACACCCCAATTGAGATTAGGGCTCACTTTACTACTGAGCCTTAAATTCCAATTTGGCTACCTAGTCACTATTTACAATTCCTCTTTTCTAATTTTGAAATTACAAATAAGCATGTAACTCATACGAGTGTATAAAGAAACTTATTACCACTACTTGACAATCGCCCTTAAATGCACTTCAACACTTAACTCCACTGACCAAGAGTTACTGACGTTTCATATGACCGCTTATCGCTAAAAAAAAAGCTTATTCAGCTTTGTGGTTAACGGTTATTTTGAACACACAAAAAAAAATAATTTTGGGTTATCACTGGTACTTTTAATTTTATGCATTTTTGCACCTTAAAAAAGGAGTCTCACACTCAAATTATATAACGGCAAAATCAAAAACTTTTTCTTATATCATCCTCAAGCAGCCATGGGTCCGGAGGTCCAACCAGACTGCGCAATTTAGTTCTCCAAGCATATCTGCCCTGAGTTACAACTGCTGCATCTAGCCACTACACATCAATCTCTTTCCTTCTTTTATTAACTTCCCAAAAATATTACATCTTTAAAATCTCTGTGTGAATTCCTTTATTCTTTTTGCTTTTGGGTTTGTTGGCTGAAAATGATTTTGCCAGATATAAACCCGAGGAACCAGCGCTTTATTATTATTAGAGCCTATGTAAAAATCAAAAGGTGTAAAATGCAAGATCAAAGGACCACATGAGTTACTTCTCAGTATATAACGAGCGCATTTTATTGTAACCAATAATATGCAAAACTTAATTACTTACATTCTTTTCATTATTACAACATTATATACTTTAAATACCAAAACATAAATTATATTTCTATCGGTTTCATCTTCGGTTGAACTCGACCATATTCTCTACATTTACGTGAGATTTAGCCAAGCAATAAGCTGCAGTTCGCTACTAATATTAAGATGGAATGAATTGCTTGTGGGCCACTTGTTTGAGGCTTGTTCTAGAATAGAAAAGCGATGAGGGCTTCGATATCATAAAACTGAAATTGGCTACGCATTGTTATCATCGGGGAAAAAGATGAATTTACAAAACTATTAACTCTCGACTGCAACTTTCGGCAGTATACTAAAAAAGATAATTAACTATATTTCGACCTGAAGGTGAGCTGCATTTGCCTTCAACAGCTGTTTACTGAGCTTCAATAATGGTGAGTATAGACCTTTATTTCTTTCATTCAGAATCTGGGCCAAGAGTCAGCAACCTTTTTGATATCAAAGCACCAAAGTGACCGAAGAGGAAACTGAAGAGTATAAAACCCAACCATCTAAGGCTGGCCTTGACAAGCGCCAAGAACAGAGTAAGGATCTTAATTCATTTTTGGTCACATTTTTTGTCATAAAAGACTTAGTTAAAAACTTATAGAGCTTCGAATTTGCTTTTCCATTGCCATTTTCCAGGGTTCTGTATCATTAAAAATTTTGTGATGTGCTTCGATTTACATATATATACTAGAGATTAGCAGACATCATCAGGTTCTAAGCTTTATTAATATTTCGGAAAACATTTCCAATTTTCTGCCAAGAATGTGTAATGCAAAATATGTTTGGTTTAATTCATGGCAACTGTTTAATTACAGGTTGGAATGTGTGGTTTATTTTTAAATAAAATGCTCTGAAACTTCTGTTTCATTTTTTTTTCTATTGAGTGTATTGTTCTAAACAAAATAAAATAAACAATTTCTGAGGAAAGTAATATTTCAACGTTAAAGAAAAATACTAAAAAGAAATATTTTGATAAACAAACTGACTGGTTAATAATACCAACCCCAAACTATGTTAAAGTTACAATAAAGAATGAAATACTATTTTGTTTTCTATATCTTACATATGATTTATGTTCGCAATTCTAAACAACTTTAACAAATAAAACATCTGAACAAAATTATTGCTGGCGTGTCAGAATTCAAACCCACAACTCTCAAGATACATGCTAGAGCGCTCTAACCATTAAATCACGCATCAGACACTAAAATCTTCCAGATTAAGACCTATAAATCTTCACTGAGATGTGGCGGAAGATTTATCCATAATTTCCATACTTTTTTCCGATGTTTTTAACAATTGTTGAAGCATATTTCTACAGGGTAATCTGTGAATTTACCCTGGATGGAATTTTAATAATAAACGCTTAAGCGTGATTGACCTCCTCATTAACATCTAAATCATTAGCAACCAATGTGTGATACTGTCACCCGTAGTTTCTGCCCTCTTGCGGCAGAAACCTGTTTACATGTTGCCAAGCGTTCAACAGCGACGCTGGTAAACCCAAGGCATCTAGTTACAGAGGTTATATTCTATGTTTAGCGACTTTCAATCCGATTTAAATGTCTGAAGTTGGCAACCCACAGCTGTGTGGAAACGTAAATTATAAGTGGTGTGGATTGTAAGCTGTGTTTTCGTAGATGTTTACAACTGATAGATAAAGATATTGCTTGTTTTTAGAAGCATGAATACACCTCTTAATTTAGTAAGTACCAAGATCTGTAATGACATCAGTTTCTTTTTATGGTTTAAACTGCTAAATGAAAATTTGAAATCTAAAACTGTTTTTGTCTAACTAAATATGGGATGCTAAACGTGAAATACAAAAGGATTTGTGACCCTAAGAGGCGAAGGGGTTGCATATCTTACTGGTATGAAGGATTTGTAAACAAAAGAAGTAAAATGGTCAAAGCCAGTATATTTTTAGTGTTAAATTCAGGGGGGATGCAATTCCATCTCCTGTACCTTTATATGGACATCCATGCATAAAAATTCCGCAAAACTGCCTGCCTTCAGTCCATAAGGGACACTGGTGTACTTGGAAAGATTGCTGTCCATCAGGTGGGATGTTAAGCTCTGGACCCATGTGTGAGAGAACCATACCCTATGCTCATTAAAGAACATGGTGGATGGCCTCAACGGGAGGCATCCCTCTGTCTTCTAACAGCTGTCCAATGGATCCTCATTTGCCCAATCTTCTCTGAACCCGTGGGGTCCTTGTGACCTGGTAATTTAGCTTATTGGGTGTAATTAAGTGCCACTCAGAGGAAAAACAACCTGTGTATATGTGAATACTATATGGTATGATATGTGTGTTTTTATCTCATGACCTTAAAGAAGTTTCACAATTACTTGTGGACTTTAAAGTTAATAAATAGTTTTGTGAGAAAAATGAGTTATCCTATTGAAAGCTATATCAGTTAACACAAATTTACTTGCTAAGAGGAATTTTAAAAGAATGAAAGAAAGAGAAAATCATTGATTACCACAATACATGGTGACAAAGAATCTAAACAATTATTGATGATCTCAGTGTTACCTGGAGACATTTAAATGTCTATAAATCAATAAATGTTTTTGTGGAAAAAAATTTTGCCGATATTGGAATTATTGCCTCATTATGTTTTCCTCTTTACAAAAGATTCGTTTTCATCGTTGCATGTGTAGATTCCATTTCAATATTTTAATTTTTAAATGATTTTGAAAAATACACTTATTATGGAATATTGCAACTTCCCTCTTTTAATAGCACTGCCTCGGTGGTGCAGTAGTATGTCAACTTGCTGTGAATTTTTTTTCCTTTACTTTTTTCTGTTTCTTCTGTACCATCACTTAGCCCATTTGTGCTGCTTGCTAACCCACAATTTAAATCTCTGTAAAGAGCAGCAAATTATACCTTTCGTAATATATCACTTCTGATGGTTAGCATGCTTGGATATGATGGATCAGAGGGACTAGGACTTGTCTTTCTGCTGAAGTCTTGCCATCTTTACAGATCTCTGGTGTTTTAAACTGACAGTTATCTTGTCAGGCCTCTGTAGCAAGCAACTGCTTGAAGATTACAAATTATTTATTTGTTTATATCATATTAGACCATGATAAAATATTCTTAGAAGTCATCTAGTAATTTGCTCTTCCAAGGTTTGAGCCTGAAATGTGTGTGGATAATTTTTTCTAACTCCCATCTATTTTTTTGTAAGAAAGGGAACATTGATGAGCCTGGATGATTGCCAATCTCAAGCCATTGATGGGCTTGGAATCATCTATTGTATAGGATATTAAATACAGATCCTACATTCAGTACAGCCAAATCCTGTTGAAGTTATTGAATAAGTTGAATGGCTTTACACGAGCATTTCATCTGTCTGCTAATAAATGACCAGTGCATTCATTCTCTGTGTGTCCTTGTGACATGGGGCAGGGGTGGCTCAGTCAGTAGCACTCCAGGCTTATAATCTGCAGTTCCCACTTTGAGTCCCAGCTGGGTCAGCATTGAGATTTATCTTTGCAAAACTCCACGCTCTGCCCATGGTCAGTAGGGGACACCTATGGATTGGAAAGGCCGCCATCCATTGGATGGGACTTTAAGCCATGGTCCTGTGTGCGGGAGAGCTGTCTCCCAACAGCTGTTCCAGTGGGTCTCCTCCCCCAACCTTCTCTGAGCCTTTGGGGTTCGTGTTACCTGGCCATTTAGCCCATGGTGTGCAAAAAAATGCTGCTAAAAGGTAAAACAACCCAACCTTGTGACATGACCATTATTCTAATGTGTGCAAAAAAATTGCCATTTTAGAGGTAAATTAACCTAACCCTAGCATTTATACCCATTTCATTAAAATCTGACAAATCATTGATTGAAGAGACATGGATTGATCTTGGGAAAAAATTTCTGCTAATTTAAAGTTATGAAATTAATGAATCCTATTTGATGTGTACAGTTCTGGATATAGGAAAAGTGGGGGAGGGAGCTAGAACTAGATTTTCATTGCATTCTAACATTTCCCCCTCTGTTTTTGAGGTCTTTTTAAAGGTTATTGAAACATACATTAAAATGAAGATGAATGGTTATTGAAACATACATAATATATACATGTTTATCATTTTTTTGCCACTATTATACTAGCATTCTTGAGGGAGGAGGTATGGCCCTCTTGCTCCCTTCCCTAGGAGGGGAGCATACCCATCCCTCCCCACTTTCAGAATGCTAATAAGGGTTTTAGCAGCAAAAGAATTATTAAAACTATTTACACTTTTCAACAAATTTTTTAAAGACCTGTAAAATGGAGAGGAAAATGTTATGTTGCATTGGAATATCAGTCACTTCCCTCCCCCTTACATTTTTCTGGCTTCATCGTGTTTCTTGCCCCATATTCCTTTTAATTTGGGGGCGGGGTTGGCTCAGTTGGTAGCATGCCAGGCTCGTAATCTGTAGTTCCCAGATTCGAGTCCCAGCTGGGTCAGCATTGAGATTTATCTCCGCATAACTCCCCACCCTGCCCACGGTCAGTAGGGGACACCGACAGGCTTTGAAAGGCCGCTGTCTGTCAGATGGGACATTAAGCTGTGGCCCTGTATGTGGGAGAGCCATACCCTGTGCACGTTAAAGAACACACTGGATGACTTTGACGGGAGGCTACCATCTGTGTCCCAACAGCTGCTCCAGTAGGTCCCCTCCCCCAACCTTCTGTGAGCCTTCGGGGTCCATGTGACTTGGCAATTTAGCCCATGGTGTGCAAAAAAGTGCCACTCAGAGGTAAAACAATAACCTTTCGATTTTACCCCCCCCCCCCTCTAATCCCCCTATCGATTTTTTTTTTTCTTTCTTTCTAACTCTGGATCTGGTCCAATCAATGTCGTTCCTTCCTCTTTACTAAAAGACCCCATCCACTTATCAGAATGATGTGTGCTAAAACATGCCCTACATTGATTCCTCCAGTTTATGTGAAGTTCACACCAAGCTTCTACAGTACTTCTTGAAAGTTTGCCATATCCATCTGTTAAGTTTTCTAGCACCTAGAAATTGCTGCCATCTGTGGGGGAATAGTTCATTTATAGAAAATGGCTTCACTTTCTAATAAGAATAAAATTGCATGTTTAGGAATTATTTTGTTCTGTTGCATGTAAAAAAGGAAGAGAAAACACAGATTTTGGTTTCAGAAATGGCTACAAGAGAAGCATTTATATTGACACATGAATTTGTTAACTGAACTTTGTTTAGAGAATTTACACAGCTATTGCAATTATTTGGGAATAATGAAAAAAACATATGTTAAAAGGGAGGTGACATTGCATGGAAATATAGGCATTTAAAAAAACTTTCCCAGAAACTCTTAGACTTGTTTTCAAATACAGCACCATGAGCTATCAGGGTGTTGTGGCTTAGTCGGTAGCGCACCAGGCTCGTAATCTGTAGTTTCCACGTTCGAGTCCCAGCCAGGTCAGCGTTGGGATTTATCTCCGCAAAATTCCCTGGCCTACCCCAAGTCAATAGGAGACACCAATGGGCTTGGAAAGGCTGCCATTTGTCAGATGGGATGTTAAGCTATGGCCCTGTGTACGGGAGAGTCATACCCTGTGCACAATAAAGAACACGCTGGATGGCCTTGACAGGAGGCTACATTCTGTCCCCCAACATCCATTCCAGTTGGTTCCCTCCCCCAATCTTCTCTGAGCCTTTGGGGTCCTTGTGACCTGGTTATTTAGCCCATTGGTGGAAAAAAAGTGCCATTCAGAGGAAAACAACAACCCAACCCACGAACTATTGATGTATAAAAGAAATTAGAAATGATGACTATAGTTTGCACAAGTGCACTAATTAGCAGCAGAAGCACTTCAGGTAAATTATCTATCATGAGCACAAACCTCTAATCACACAAGTTCTTGGCAAGGAGCATTGAACAAACTTGTTCTTGTTGCCATTCTCATGAAGTTTGGACTGCAGTAAACTTGAGTAAAGCCTGCCCTTGCGTTACTTGACATGCATTCTACTAAATGGATGGGGCTTATTAACTGCTATGGTAAGGAAAGAGTTACACAATAGTGATATATATATATACTTTTTACTTGTTGGGTAGGATGCAATTTTTTATTTAGATTTGGGCTATATTCATATATATTCTCTGTTGGGTTGGGTTGTTTTACCTCTGAGTGGCACTTTTTTGCACACCATGGGCTAAATGGCCAGGTCACAAGGACCCCGAAGGCTCAGAGAAGGTTGGGGGAGGGGACTCACTAGAATGGCTGTTGGGAGACAGATGGTAGCCTCTCGTCAAGGCCATCCAGCGTGTTCTTTAACATGCACAGGGTATGGCTCTCCCGCACACAGGGTGACAGTTTAATGTCCCATCCGACGAACAGAGGCCTTTCCAAGCCCATCAGTGTCCCCTACTGATCGTGGGCAGGGTGGAAAGTTTTGCAGAGATAAGTTTCAATGCTGACCCAGCTGGAACTTGAACCTGGGAACTGCAGATTACGAGCCTGTCTCACTCCGACTGAGCGGCCCCCGGCTCTATATTCTCTGTAAAACATATTAATTTTAATGCTTATATGAAATGAACAGGATAACTGCAAAGTTTTATGAAAGTGATATTTTAAAAACAGTAATAGCATTCATATTTGCTATTTGTTTTTAAACTTATTGAAAAAAGAAAAAATTGGTGATAATTTTATTTACATAAATATTTGTTGAATTCTATATCTACAGATAATCTGGGTATTTAATATTGATGTATTTTTATAACATTAAAGCATGAAGTGCCTTCCTTGTATTCAAGTCCCAGCTGGGTCAGTGTTGAGATTTATCTCCACAAAACTCTTGCTCTGCCCACAGTCAGTAGGGGACAGCAATGGGCTTGGAAAGGCTGCCGTCCATAGAATGGGACTAAGCCATGGTCCCATGTGTGTAAGAGTTGTACCCTTGCACATTAAAGAATACACTAGATGGCCTTGACAGGAAGCTACCATCTGTCAACAGCTATTTCAGTGGGTCCCCTCCCACAACCTTCTCTGAGCCTTTGGGTTCCTTGTGACCTGGCCATTTAGCCCATTGTGTGCAAAAAGTGCCATTCAGGAGTTAAACAACACAAAGACTTCCTCATTAACATCTGAATCATTAGGAACAATTGGAAAATAAGTTGTCTCTCCTAAAATAACACTGCAGCCACCAATGTGTGGCAAACACCATAAAAATCTCACAATAAAAAAATTTGCACAATGAACAGCACAGCCACCACATTGAGTGGGACTAGGCTATTGTCCAATGTGTGGTTTAATTGGTAGAATGCTCTGGCATGTATCTGGAGAGTTATTAATTTTAGAGAGCACAAGTATAGGTTTTTGGGATATTTGGAAAGTGAAAATTGTAATAGTTCATCAATATTTATCCTCCCTAAAAATAACTTTTAATTTATCTCTTAAAACACAAATGTTGCATTTTTCCCACCCCACTAAAGGTCCACTCATTGCTGCCAATAAAAACTTCATGACCTTCACATTCCACCACAAAAATTTAAAATTTCTAGCATAACTACATCATTTGTGAATTTTCAACTTTTCCATTATTAGAGGGTGCATTTATAACTTTTGGACAGATTCAGAAAGTTTAAATCTGTATATTTCATCATACCTATCAAATCTAAAAATAAATATAATCTCTTACACCCAGTGAGGAAAATTTTTGGAGATTTGGAAAGTGCAAATCATAATATTTTATTAGTGCCTATCTAATGCAAAAAGAAGTTTTAATTTATCTCTATAAACAACAAATTTTCCCGAAAGCAAAATAATTGCATTTTCCCACCCATCCTGGGTCTAAGGGATCAACCCATTGTTGCCTATGGAAATTTCATGATTCTAGTATTTTAATAATTAGCTGAAAAAAATTGTTTGCCATTTCGGTATATAGAAGTGAAATCATCAAACTTATGAGTTTTAAAAACCGAATCTGTATGATTTTTCTTCCTAAAAATCACTTTTCGATTGAAAATATTAACAGGATATAAGTTAGAAATACAAATACTAGTATAGTTTCCTTCCCAGGGTTTTTTACATCCATGTAATTTGAATCCCCCCCCCCCCCGGCTACTTTAACATAAAAACGATACGATAACCCTGACAACAGTTTGTTTGTCAAGTGTTTTAAGTCCATCTGAGATTATAACATCTTGGCCAAGTTAAACGTTTTTCAGTCGTTTTCCACTAATATGACCTATCAACCTCCCGTCATTGTTGCTCCTAGCGATTGGGATTTATATGATCGTGAAAGCAACTTTTAATGTTGCACTGAGTAAGATGCAAATAAATAAGTCACTCACGCTAAAGCGTTATTAACGAATTTATCAATAAACAGTAAATCCACAGATTAGCCGTAACTTTGAAGTCAATAAATCAATAAATAGTTTTATAGAAAAAAATGAGTTTTGCCGAAGTGCGGGATTCGAACCCACGTTTCTAGATTCATGCCATAGTATTCCAAGATCGCTAAACTAACGCCGGCTCCTTTTTCTAGTAATTTAAAACTCATTTTTCCCATAAAACTATTTGACAGATATAATTAAAAAAGCAGTGCACCTAAATCGAATTATTCCACCTACTACCTCCTCCTCAGAAATTAACTTTGCTCCTCCCCTCAGAGAATATATTTTAGCTATGTGCCTGTTATGAAGTAATGGTTAAGCAAGAAAAAGTAGCGGTGAAATGTCTATCGCATACACTTGGTAATCTGAGAAATCCAAATTGTTAACGTATAATCGACCTGCCATTTATTCAATTCAGTCACATAATTGATGTCGATCAGAAAATGATGTAACAATAAAATGCGTTTTACGATCTTTTTTGTACTTTAATTCTAAATGTATATCAGAGCTGTATCTGCGGTAGATATAGCAAGGAGTGTCTAAATAGGAGCAGCTACATAACAATAAAAGCGACCAATCACAGAGACGTGTTGAATCTATGGGTTTTTTTACAGTGGCGGAGTAATACATTTTCCCATCTGACAATTTTCCTGTTTCCTATGTCATCATATTTATGTTGAAGGGATTATGACATGCTGTTACGAATAGTCGCACGAATATTTTATTTCACATTTCCAAGACCTCTACAGCAAGGACATAAGATTTTTTCTTGGGAGGTTTTTAATGTTTATACACAAAGTTGGCACATTGGTGTGCAGTGACTCAAAGGTTGCACTGAGAGAATTGACACGTGGATCTAGTGTAAAGGTGATGATCGGTGTTGATAATGGAATTGTGAAGTTGTATGTGGAAGTGCAGCGGTAATCGTCGATTGGGGGAACAAGGTAAAATTTGTTTTCGTAATAAATTTTAACCAGTCTATGTAAAATTAAGGGTTAAAAAAATTAGTGATTAATTATATGACGACGAATGCTTTGAATGATCAAGAGTAGCAGCAGTTTTGCTTCTGGAATTTCCATATGGGATAAAGATCGTGAGATTTTTCTCTGTGGATCAGTTTAATGTTTATGAATTTGGATGAAGCAAGGAAAATTTCTTGAGTAGCAAGAATGCTATAATGAAGTTTTGAAATCATTTTAAATGCACTTTGAATGTGTGTTCGGTTAGTCCTTCAATTTCATCCTCTTGTTTGAACAACATTCGCACTTGATTAGCAGTGGCGGAGGAAGCGTTTGCCTAAGGCCTCGACACTCGTGTGGTTCTCAAAATAGTCAAATTTATCATTTTTGCGTAAGCTAATACCAAAAATTATGGAAGTTTTGTCAAATACACTAAAATGAACAGATATTTATTTTGGTTTATAATTAAGTTTTCCTTTATTTTTCAGTATGTGCAGATTTGTGCAATATATTTCTGATATATACATTTCTGTAATTCAGTTTAACCTACTGTATGCATTTTCACCATTCATAAGAGGCAAATTTTTTTTTGTAGAACTAGTACCTTCCCCTCACACACACAAACCCACCCACTCCTGGACTGTTGGAGGCCTCATGAATCTTTTGCATCTGGGGCCCCCAGATACTCTAATCCAGGGGTTCTCAATGTGGGTTACGTGATAAAATTTTTTGGGGTATGCCATGAGAGCTCAAAGGTCTTTAGATATAGTAAAAAAGTTGCTAAGTTGGCATTATTATACTATAACTATAGTTTTATCTATCTATATAAGGAGTATGCCTGTTACATACACATTTCCAGGGGGTATGTGAAGCATAAAAGGTTGAGAACCACTGCTCTAATCCATCATTGTTGATTAGGTAGGATGAATAGGTTTAGCACAAGAGTAGTCATGCCACTTTAATGTTGATGTTTAATGCCAGTTTAAAATTAACTTTTAGCTGTCTTATTAGTGCCTCCAACTTGTTGGGGTTAAGCACTCACTCTTTAAAATTTTGCTTTGAAATTTTTTGATTTTTTTTGTTTTGTAATTGTATATTTTTTTAATTTAGTGGGGATATTATATGCTTTCAATTTAAGCGAAACAATATAAAAAAGGGTATTTTTCGATTAACAGTCATAATTGTGCACCAATCTTCGTATCCAGTGAATCTGTCGTCCACATTATAAAAAACGTCCCGATTGAGTGGAGACCAAGTGAGAATGAATCAGGAAAGTGTTTTTTATTCATTAACCGAAAAGTACCAAAGACAGTAAAGGTCAAAAAACAGATTCTAAAAGTTATCAAAAACTAGATATCATTGGCATCTGTTAACTTCACTGAAATGGATTTGACAAGTAGTAAAGTGAAATACTAGTATTCTAACTCTAATTGGACAACCTCTAATAAAAAACACTTTACTGATTTGTTTTCACTTGGTCTCCGCTCAACCAGGGCGTTTTTTATAATGCGGACGACAGATTCATTGGATACGAAGATTGGCACCGACCAAAAAAGGTGTTAAATTGTATTTTTTTTTTCTTTGTTCTTTCATTAAATATTGAATGAACTCTATTTGGTATACACTAAATAATTACCGCTTTTTAAGTCGATTCAAATTTTTAGAGGAAAAATTGTCTTGAGCAGGGTGGGATGTGAACCCATGTTATCAGGAAGTCATGGATTCGTATCCCACCCGGCTCAAGACAATTTTTCCTCTAAAAATCTGAATAGACTTGAAAAGTGGTAATTCCTTAGTGTATTGTTCTTTCATTTCTTTAAATTTTATATGCAGCATTTAATATTGCTATTGCATCCAGTGAGCCCTTTGGACTGACCATGCATTTTTCTGACGATCAGGAACATTTTTGAAGCCTGCTATGAGCAAATGTTTTCAGATGCCAAAGAATGAATTTGTGGCATTGTTGAATTGAAGAATGATTGTTATCAGCTATGGTTTTAATACAGCCAGTATGCAAAAATATTTTAGAAAATATCTACTTATATGAATAAACAGCCTATAAATACAAAGTAAGCTTAAATATATAAATAAATGAGTAAAAAACTTGGGTGTGTTATATGTAAGTCCAACAAATATTTTCTACAGCATATGCAAGCAATAGTATACCCCCTAAGGTAGTATAGTTGCCAACAACTATCTGTAAGAAATAACTGAAATTTGATTGTAAATGTTTTAGTAATTTTATGGACATAAAAAAGTTTTTAGAATTTGACAAAATAATTTTGTAATTTTTAATATTTTTTTTTCTCAATTATGCACAAAAATTACTTTATTATTGTCTTTTATAGTTTGAATATGTGACACTTAGCAGTATAGTAAGTTACAAAAATTAATCTTTAAAAACAATGTTTTTCTTTAAACTGTCCCATTTCCGAGTGATTAGCGCACTTGGCTACTGATTTAAGGGACATGGGTTCGAGCCCTGGGTAAAGGCATGGATGTTTGTGTTGTTTTTCTGCTGAGGTCACACCATCCTCACAGATCTACTATGGCACATAAACTGACAGGCTCCTGTCAGACCTCTGTGGCAAGCAGCTGCTTGAGGGGGATATTTATTATTTTTTATTTTCCATTATAATCACTCAGTTAAACCATATCTTGGTATAATTTCTCACTGATACATGCAAATTAAATATTTTATGAAATTTCCATGCAGTTGGCTGATTGGTTATCATGCTTGGCTATTCATCAACGGGATTTGGGTTCAAGCCCCAAGTAAGGCATGGATGTTTGTGTTGTCTTTCTGCTGAGGTCTCTCTTCCTCGCAGATCATCTCTATGCATATTAAACTGAGAGGATCTGTGGCAAGCAGCTGCTTAAGGAGTAATTTATTTATTTTACTATATTTGTGGCCAAGTGATTAATGTACTTGTCAATTGAACAAAAGCAGCTGGGTTCGAGCCCCGGGTAAGGTATAGATGTTTTTATTCTTGTATTGTCTTTCTGCTGTGGTCTCTCCTTTCTCCCAAATCTTCTCTATGATATATTGAACTGACATTGCTTCTGTCAGCCTTCTGTGGTAGACAGCTGCTTGAGAGGGTATTCATTTTTGTGCCATCCTGTAACCAACTGGTTAGTGCACTTGGCTACTTACCAGTGGGTCTCGTTGAGATTTATCTCCACAAAATTCCTCGTCCTGCCCATGGTCAGTAGGGGACACCGATGGGCTTGAAAAGGCTGCCGTCTGTCGGATGGGATGTTAAGCCGTGGCACCGTGTGTGGGAGAGCCATACCCTGTGCACATTAAAGAACATGCTGGATGGCCTTGACGGGAGACTACTATCTGTCTCCCAACAGCTGTTCCAGTGGGTCCCCTCCCCCAACCTTCTCTAAGCCTTTGGGGTCCATGTGACCTGGCCATTTAGCCCATGGTGTGCAAAAAAGTGCCGCTCAGAGGTAAAACAACCCAACCCAGTGGGCCTACTTGATGTGTCAGTGAACGTAATGGTGGACCTGTGTTTGAACTCCAGGTAAGGCATGGATGTTTGTATTATCTTTCTGCTGAGGTCTCACCTTCCTCACATATCTTTATGTTGTATTAAACTGACAGGCTCCTGTCAGACCTCTGTGGCAAGCAGCTGCTTGAGGGGTATATATTTATTTATTTTTTAACTTATGTCCTCTGTTTTACCAGTAACTGCTTGCACCCAATAAATTACTTAAAATTAGATAATACAAGAGTCAATCTTGATGCTGCACAAATGTTTCTGTGAATTTTTTAATATCTAGTGCACTGACAATATAATAAAATCACAATGTATATATCATAAATTTAATAAAACTGTAACACTGTATTTGATATAATAAAACAGAAGTAATGTAGTGTAATCCAACAATAGTGATAACAATTGTGATATCAGGATCTGTTGTAACAAGAATTTACAGATGGATGCCAAAATGGCATATAAGATGTATTTATCTATATTTCAGGTAGAGAGATAACAATATATGAGGTTTGTAGGTAAAGGTAATTAACATGCAAAGTGAGTTGTTATGTATTTGATGTTTTTTACAGCTCAATGAAATTTTTTAACCAAATATCTTATACAATAAGCATTAATTTTGGTAAAAAAAAATTATAAAGTATATTCTAATATATTACATTATTCTGCATATACTCCAATAGCTAGCCTTGAGTCTAGTCTTGTAAAAATTGGTAGTGCAAGTCAGGAAATGGATAAGGTAATAGGTCAGGTAAGTAGAGCATGGTAAGGTAATTTGGTGAGGTACTGATTATCGTCCCATGGCCGAGTGGTTAGCGCGCTTGATTACTGATGTAAGGGACCTGGGTTCGAGTTCCGGGTAAGGCATGGATGTATGTGTCGTTTTTCTGCTGAGGTCCTGCCATCCTCTCAGACCTTCTACTCTGGCATATAAACTGACAGGCTCCTGTCAGACCTCTGTGGCAAGCAGCTGCTTGAGGGGATATTTATTTATTTATTATTTACTGATTATAAATGGTACCATGCACTCAAACTTTTTAATTTTGAAGCTGCTGATCTTTTTGGTTAGTACTGTCTGCACACAACCGAAATTAACCATTGAACTGTAAAAAAACATCAAATACGTAACAACTTGCTTTGTGTGGTGTTTACCTTTACCTAAAAACCTCATATATTATTATCACCTCTTTTAAATAATTTCATTCTATAGAGATATAGAAATGTTAATTCTGTGCTAAGGAGACATCTTTGTACCTGAAATATAGACAAATAAGTTTTGTATGTCATTTTGGTATCTATCTTGTAAATTCTTGTTACCACAGATCCTAATATGCCATTGTTACCACTACATTGATTATACTGCCTTACTTCTGCTGTTTGATTTATATATTATATATACAGTGTTATAACGTTTTATTAAATTCTAGTATACTGAAATCATAACTCAGTATTACTAAGAATCATGATTAAAATGAAATTATTCATTTACAAGATGGAATATGCTAAACATTTTTAATTTTGTATTTTAAAAAATACTTGATATAGCAATTGTTGATATAGCAATGTAATGCTTATATATATTGCAAATCTATAGTTTTAAACTAGGGAAATGTTATATAATAAGATATATATCACTGTGTAATTGTTCTATCTTAAATTTCAATAGGCCCATAGACAGCAACGAAAGGCAGAGCATCTTCTGAAAATAGGAAAGTTTGATGAAGCAATAACTCGCCACAAGCAAGCTGAAGGTGATGCTAATGTAATACTAAAAAAATTAAAATGTGTTTTCAGGTTGTGATTTTTATTTTTTTTTTAAAGCTTATTTGTCATAAAAAAAAAAGAGTGACAAGACTGTTTTTTGCATTCAACTTTTGCAGCACACAGCCAAAGCATTGTCTGTGTGGAATGTTTTAAATGTGTGTAACTCAATTTTTCATTACCCTAAAAGTTTAAATAATCAAAATTAAAATGATGGTAAGTGAAGTGAAAGTTTCAATCATGTAATGACAGCTGATGTAAGCAGACATTTGTACCACAGTTAATCCTACAAATATAATTGATAGATGGCATTTTAGTTTAGAGATGGAAAGAAAAAATCCTGTAAATAGGAGTTATCAATTTTTTGAATCATGACATGACAATTCCATAATTGTCAACACAAAATGTTTAGTCATATAGGAAAAAGGGCTTCTGAGGTTTTTCAGTTGTAGCTTTAATGCCAAAACTGTTCAGCACATCTCTGATCATAATCTAAATCTGTTCAGCAATCACCACTTGAAAAATTAAGATCAGTTAGGTAAATCAAAAAATTTTAACTGCTCATGGCCAAGTGGTTAGCACACTTGGCTACTGATCTAAGGGACCTGGGTTCGAGCCCCGGGTAAGGCATGGATGTATATGTCGTTTTTCTGCTGAGGTCCTGCCATCTTCTCAGACCTTCTACTCTGGCATATAAACTGACAGGCTCCTGTCAGACCTCTGTTTCAAGCAGCTGCTTGAGGGGGTCTTTATTTATTTATTTAGATGAGCTGAAGCAATAATAACCATGTTTTCCATATAAGTGTAATGTAATCTATTACACTATAATGTAGGAAACTTTTAGTTTTTTAAAGCATTTGTAAGCAACCTTTGACTGAAGACCATTTTACACTGAAGACCATTTTACAAAACTGAAGACCATTTTACAAAACTTTAAACCTTTGTGAGCCATATGATATATTCAGTTTTGAGGCTTCTTCTCTATTAAGCATGTCACCTCCATTATCTGTGTATGTGCTTAAAGATGCATTAATATAAGATGTATTATTATTACTAGGTTGTTAATTTTTCAGGTTTTATTTTATAAAATATTATTTGTCTCTCATTCCTTATTATGTGTATTTCAGGTTTAACTTGATAAAACCGAAAAAATTATTTAAAACATTACAACATTCAACTAAAAAAAAATAACCAAATGATTTTGTAATTTGTTTTTTCTGCTAAGACTATACAAGTGTCTTTGTACATAATTATCATAATAGAATCTCTTATAAGAAGCTAAGCAGAATTATGTGATCGTGCATTGATCTGATTAAGCATAGTAACTGAGAACTGATATAAACTGTTAATTCACCATACAATAGAATTTGTGAGTCCAGGCAGAAGTTTGATGTTCAGAAGATACCTGGGTATGCAGATGATGATGTCATCTGTAATGAAATGTGATAAACAAGTCTTGTGAAAAAAATATTTTTTTTTTGTTCTAAATCATGAGACCATCTAAAATTATGTTTGTTATTTTGAAGTAATGTTTTATTAAATTTCTATTTCTTGTTTTACTTACAATTATCTGATATAAAACTAAAGATATGAGATTTTTATTTTTAATTCAGAAAAATGTTCTATAATAAACGATTTTGCCCAAACTCATCCAATAAAAAAATTAATCAAAACCATTGCCTGATTTCACTAAAATTTAGGGAAAAATAAAATCCAAAAAATGCTTTATTTTAAAGGGTTAGGGTGGCTCAGTTGGTAGCACATCAGGTTTGTAATCTGCAGTTCCCAGGTTCAAATCTTAGCTGGGCCAGTGTAGAGATTTATCTCTGCAAAACTTCCCACACTGCCTTCAATCAGTAGGGGACACCAATGGGCTTGGAAAATCTGCCGTCTGTCAGATGGGATGTTAAGCTGTGTCCCTGTATGTGGGAGAGCCATACACTATGTATATTAAGGATTGGAAAGGAAACCTTGATGGGAGGCTGCAATCTGTCTCCTTAGTTATCCAGTGGGTCACTTCCTCCCTTCTCTGATTCCTCAGGGTCCTTATGACCTGGCCACCCATTGTGTGCAAAGAAAGTGCCACTCAGAGTTAAAGCAACCAAACCCTATTTTATTTTACTGTATGATTTTAAAAAATAAAGTGTCTCTTAACATATCTTCAAATATTTTGTTGATTTTTTTTTTTGCCCCATTGGACAAATTTAGGGACTAATGTAAGATATACTGTTATAAAATTTCATTAATATTTATTAGATAAAACTGTGTAATTGGCTCAAATTAACCAAATTGATAATAAGTAAACTTTAGACAACGTTAACTTTTAGGCAAATACAAAACAAATACAGGTGAATCCCATTATAATGTGGTGCTAGGGGTCTAAAGAATTGCATCGTGATATAAGCAGGATCACATTAGCAAAAATTCAGTAACGAACAGCTTGTCAGTTTCTTCGTTTGAAATACAAATCAAACAGATGTTGCCAACAAAAGGTTAGAAGTAAATGAATCAACTAGCGGTTGTAACACTCCAAAGATTATTAATTTTTAAAGTTGGACCTTTTGTCTGTCAATTTATTCAAATATGTCAAATTTATTCAAATTCCGGATAGCTGTATCAGGCCCAGGTAAATATAACTTGCCAAATAAAGTTGAAATAGAGTTTGTTATGTATATAGCATTACTTATTGAGTAAGAATTCAAAAAGGATTGTCAAGGTTAATTAAAGTTTAAATATAATCAAAAATCAATGTTGCTCAAGAGAAAAATAGCAAAAATTCAAAAATAAAGCTTATTTCCAAAAAAATTCAAAGACTTGCCCAATTCAATACAAAAGTTGGAGTACTAACAACTCCTTCTATCTACACCACATGCTTCTCACAATACTTCTGACTTCTACATTTCTAATCTGTGACCTAACGTCACCACTCTACTAACTCTCATTCTGTGACCTAACATCACTTAGTTATGCATGCAAATCTGACACTCTATTGCACACTGTGAAAGACATTTGCCTAATATGATGATCGTGCTAGCTATGATGAAAGAGGGGGTCGTGTCTTATGCATGCTTTAGCGGTTGACAATCAAAAGGTGGAGTTGCACATGCACAACTCCTACACTCGGAAATGAGAATTGTGATCAGTCCAAAAAAAGTGAAATAATTCCCAAAATGATAAATATAACATAAATAAAGTAAAACTGGTTAAGTAAAAGTGAATGGGTGGACCATCACAACTCCCCCTCCCAAAGGGAATCAAAATTTGACCTAACAGATTTTGATGAGCAAATTTAGAATAATAGGACACTCCTCGTGTCATTTACACACTGCTGAACTTAAAATAAGGTAAAAGTATGCTTACTGAAATTTGGATAAGATGATCCACTCTCACCTCAACACAATTTTCCATCACAACCAAAGGTACCTCCTCCCATTCCACCTATCGAGAGTGTAAAGCTACCTAGTGTATATATATATATACCAATGGCTGTGGCAGTTAACTACATACTAATGTTATCGGACTACCTAGTATCACATTCTGATACAAGTTTCAAAAGTTGCATACAATAACCTGTACAAAAAGCTGTTTAATGTTACTCCTTTCCGGCTTAACTTTTAAAAATGTTAAAAAAAAATCAATTATATCAAATTCTGATCTTTCACATAATATAATTACAGACGTATCAAGCGGGGTACAGAACTTCCGCTTATGCCCTAACCACAATCAAAATATGTGAAATCTAAATCTTCTCTTGCCATACATAAAAAAAGGGTATTGGAACACCATTAAATCCTCCTAACTACATCAAACACGCGAATCTAAGAAATTCCAAATTTTACAAACAAGCGGAAGTGTAATCATATGCTAATTCTTCACCTAAACACAATAATCGTGAGCTAGCTGAAATAAAAAAATGCATTAGTTACCTCCCCTCTTAGAGCTTTGTCTCCCTCCCAAAGGAGTTATGCTGGTGACTGTCTCAGTCACCAGACTATGCTATTGAAATGTGTCGGATTTGCATGCATGTTATAACTAAGTGATGTTAGGTCACAGAATGAGAATTAGTAGAATGGTGATGTTAGGTCACAGAGTAGAGATGTAGGAGTCAGAAGATATATGGGACAGCTCCAAATGGGTACAAAAATTTTTTTTCCCAAGACATCATGATCAGCACATATATATATACAAATAAATGCTGTCAATGCCATTCCAATAATTACATCATTGACACATAAATATCACTGATGACACCTAACAGATTTAAACACATGTACATACATCATATCTAAGAGTAAAGAAAAAGTTGTATCAGTAATAATATGTTACGATATATTATGTATTATGATATGTGACATCCAATATAATTCCTTTATTTATTATACTTATTATTATCCTTTATTTATATTACTTATCCTTCCTTATATTATTTTTTTTTTTAAATGAAATTTTAAAAACAAATGTTTTACATGAAAATACATTCTGCATACAAAAAATCACTTCAAAATACAAAATATTTCTCAAAAATGCAAAACATTTCATCGTTGTGTACTAAATTTTCTTTCATTCTCATCATTCGTATCCATAATAATTTTACAGTTTCTATATTTCCCAATGTAAACTTGCAACATTTTCAGCTTTCAGTCAGCTGAAATGAAAAAAATCTACAAAAATACACCTTAAATCACTTTAATACAATATAGCAACTAGAACTTCAGATGAACAAAAATACATTAAAAAATTTTATTCACATCACATTATAAACTCAAACTATAAACTTTAAATAATGAAATTCACTTTTCAAAAATAAATATTGAAATTCCAAAGTTTCAACAAAAAATTAAACATTTCAATTAATTTTTTAACAATTAAGGGGTAAGTACACTGCTGGCCATTAAAAGTGCAACACCAGGAAGAACTCATCAGATTTTCCCATTATGTGCAAGATGGGTAGCCAAAGGGAGAACATGTAAATGATTCAAAGTGCAGCATACGCATATCATGTGTGACAGTAATGCATCCTGGAAGTGGTATAAGAGGAGATTACAAGAGCCAGTGTAAAGCACTGGAATTGTGTTTGCTTGCAGTTCTTGCACTCTAAAATATCAAGTATGCCCTGTCGAAGAACATGGCATCCATAGACCAGGTTTCTGACTTTGATTGAGGGAGAATTGTGGGATTATGGGAAGTCGGATTATCATACTGAGACATCGGTGCTCATATTGTACAGAATGCTGCCACGGTGATTAGAATATGGTGTCAGTGGGTAGAGGAGGAATGAACTCACCGACAATGAGGGATCTAATGACTATCACACAAATGAATGAGATGACAGACATCTCTTGTGCATGGCTATGAATGATCGTAACAGCTACATCAAACACAACTCAACAGTTAGGTGTGTTGCACATCAACCAGTGTTTGCATGTACTGTTCGATGTCGTCTGCGGTATTGGGCCATCTTTTCTAGGCTACCGTTGACTCTACAACACAGGATTGCTATGGTACCAATAACATCGTGCATGGATGTGTGAATGGCATTGCATCGTCTTCTCAGACGAATCCTGCTTCCTTATGCAGCACCATGATGGACGAATCTCTATCTGGCAGTACTGCAGTGACAGGCTCAGTGAGACATGCATGATGCAGAACCATACAGGTCCAACCCCTGGTGTTATGGTATGGGGTGCCATTGGACTCTGCTCACGCACACACCTCGTACCCATTACCGGTATTTTGAACAGCCAGTGTGACATCACTGAGGTATTGGAGCCTGTGGACATACCTTATCTTCAGGGCTCTCTGGTGCCATTTACCAACAGGACAATGCCTGACCACATGTGGCATGCATCGTCCAACAATTCCTGGATAGCCACCATGTGACACTTCTGCCTTGGCTTGTGCATTCTCTGGATCTGTCCCCAATTCAACCTGTCTGGTCCATGATCTCACGACGACTAGCACACCAGACACCAGCAGCTACTACAACAGATGAACTTTGGCTACATATTGAAACTGCATGGACTGACATTCCCCAAACACAAATCTGACGTCTCATCCTCTCAATGCCGGACTGCCTAGAAGCAGTTATTGCTGCTTGTGGTGACTACATAAGATATTGATTTCTTTGTATTCCACAAGTCTAACTGAGTTGCATTTGTAATCATTTGATCCTTGTAACATAAGCTATGTATTCACTAAATATTGCTTTGATATCTCTTGTCTTTCTGGTGTTGCACTTTTAATAGCCAGCAGTGTATAAATGTTTGCATGTTAGAGTAATATTTAGTTGTGTTAAACTGTTTCATACATGTCATCAAGCTTTTAACTAAGCATATTTTTCTCTTTTTGCAGAGTTGCTAACTGAAGCTCTGTCACAGATCTCTTCATTTAAAGCACGAGAGTCTTTAATATTTCAGAGAGATTATCACATTCGCCAGCAGTCTGTTATTAAGCATAAGCAGAAGCAAGCAGATGTCATTAAAATGTATCAAGATAACATGAAAAGGATTCAGAGCAAAGAAACAGTTGCCGTTGCTTCCCCAGTAGAACCAGAGATAACAGTCAGTAAAGAAATTATTCAACAAGCAATAAGAACTATGATGGAGCATGATTCATTGCTTCAGTCGATGTTGCCTAGTGAGACTGTCCATGAAATTTCTGTGCCATTGTCACGTTCATTGGATAGTATCATCAAATCAGGAGTCAAAGCACCTAAAGATGACAAAACCAGGATAGAGGAATTACGCATCAATAATGATGAGCTTAAGCGAGTGTTGCATGTACTGATTAATGAGCTTGAAAAATCTCGTCAAGAAAACAAACAGCTTCATGAAACCATAGAAGAATTGCAAAAGGCCAATCAGCAGTTGGTATCTGAAAAAGCTGGTATCAGAATACCAGGATTAGCTGGCAATCGTTCCTTGGGAGTATTTTCACCTTCAAGTGACCTTAAAAGTGTGAGGAGTATTTGTGAACTTCCTGCTTTAGCACCAATTGAAATTGCAAAATTTGACTATTCAATGAGCAGTAGTGAAATTCCAAAAATGTAATATAGTGGAATATTGGAAAGAAAGTGGCAATATGTGTTATAGTGTATATTTTATTGTGTTTTTATTATTTTTATTAGGCAGGGACAAAAATATACAGTAGTAAGTTAAAAAACTTGCAGAAATTACTTTGAATATCATTCAACCAGCTATCTCCCAAATTTATATACAGAGTGTCCCACAAAGGGGTTACACTGTTTGAACTTTAATAACTCGAACAAAAATAACAAAAATATGATTTTTAAGTCACAAAGATGTTCAAAACATTACTGATGATGTTCTAATGTTGAAGATGTTCAAAAGTCCTCCACTGGCAGAAATACATCGTCTGGAACGCTGTGGAACAGATCGGCAAACGTGATATGGTTTCCATAGGAATGGATTCACAGGCAGTCACAATCGCCTCTCTCATGGCATCCAGCGTACATGGTTTTGTGGTGTAGACAGTGTTCTTCAGAGTTCCCCACAGAAAGAAGTCTAACGGCATTAGATTGGGAGATCTGGGTGAATACTCGACACTTCCACTTACTTACTTCTCACTTTTATGATCTTATCACTTCTCACTTTTGTTGAGAGGCCTATCCACCTCTCAACAAATGTTTCATCCAGGAATTGCTGCACGTCTCGATGGTAATGTGACGGTGCGCCGTCGTGTTGAAAAAAACAATCTTCACCTTGGTAGAGTTGGTGAACAGCTGACACAATTGCTTCCCGCAACATGTTAAGGTACACAGCACCTGTCACTGTTCCTTCAAAAAAGAATGGCCCTACAAATCCTCTGCCAGACATACTACACCACACTGATAACCCAGGAAGATTAACAGCTCATTCTTCCATAACATTGGGATTTTCTCTTGCCCAGTACACAGTTGTGACGATTGATGGTTCCATTCAATTTAAAAGTCACCTCATCAGACCAAACAATCAAATCAATCAACTTTTCATTAACACAAATCCAGTCGGTAGCGCACCAGGCTCGTAATCTGTAGTTCGAGTCCCAGCTGAGTCAGCGTTGAGATTTATCTCCGCAAAATTTCCTCGCCCTGCCCACGGTCAGTAGGGGACACCGATGGGCTTGAAAAGTCCGTCGGATGGGACATTAAGCCGTGGCCCTGTGTGCGGGAGAGCCATACCCTGTGCACATTAAAGAACACGCTGGATGGCCTTGACGGGAGGCTACCATCTGTCTCCCAACAGCTGTTCCAGTGGGTCCCCTCCCCCAACCTTCTCTGAGCCTTCGGGGTCCTTGTGGCCTGGCCATTTAGCCCATGGTGTGCAAAAAAGTGCCGCTCAGAGGTAAAACAATCCAATCCAATCCATTAACGCAAATCCATTCACAAAATTGGAGGCGCCTATCTGGATCATCCTCATTTATCGCGTGAAGCAACCTGGGAATGTAGGGTTTCCACTTTGCTTGCTTTAAAATGCGGTGGACACTTGATTTGCTTACACCTGACTCGCGCAAAGCTTGCCGTATGGACTTCTTGGGGGATCTTGTGAAAGTTTGTACCACTGCTTCCATCCCTCTTTCGTCTGATACTGATTTCTTCTTGCCACACCGTCCCTTCAGATCACACACAGTTCCTTCCCTCTCAAACTTTATTGCGTAATTTTGTAATTGTTACATATGACAGTGGCACAGTATCAAGTTCTGCCCACCATCATCTCTGCACTTCTTTCATGTTCTCACATTTCCAAAAACACTTTAAAATTCACTTCTGTTGCTCAAAGGAAAGGTTCCCAGCCATCTTGTCAATTACTTGTCACTACTGGCAACTGAACTGAAAATAAAAGAAAAACAAATGAATGGCAACAAGCACTAATCGTGACAGATCCAGATACAAAAAGTTCCATCAGGTTATCTATAATACTTTCTCTGTTATTAACGTTCAAACAGTGTAAACCCCTTTGTGGGACACTCTGTATATATATATAACTAAAATATTAACACTTAATTAGGCTTTACATGGGGTTACCTTTTGTGCTCTTTACACCAATAAAGGATTTAGTTAAAATGAAAGCAAACCATAGCAACATTGAAAATCTCTGATAATTGTAGTTAACACGTGCATAAATGTCAAAAAAATATGTAATAAACCTGTTTGATTTTAATAAGTTTGCTACTGTGTTAGTACAGAGTTCAATAGGTAAGGCCTGACATGCAGCAGGTATCTTATGTAAGGAAGTGTAAATACTATAATCTTAGCCTAACTCTTAAGTGTAAGAACACCTGGTTTATAAATCTGAGTCCAGGAGAGTTGGCTGGTTGAATTTTTCACATTTCAGTTCACTTTCAGTCCTAAAAAATTAAGGATATAATTCTGGAAACTAGTAATTTTTTTTGTTTTAGTAGTAAAGGTATGATACAGTTAATTTCTATTCAAGTTTATGTCATCTATTAACGTTATCATGATGTAATGATCACCAGTAATGAAGTGCATTAGTAAGCAAAACTTCATTATATCTTCCCATTCCTAAAATTCCCCACCCTGCCCACGGTCAGTAGGGGACACCGATGGGCTTGGAAAGGCTGCCGTCCATCAGATGGGACGTTAAGCCGTGGCCCCGTGTGCGGGAAAGCCATATCCTGTGCACGTTAAAGAACACGCTGGATGGCCTTGACGGGAGGCTACCATCTGTCTCCCAACAGCTGTTCCAGTGGGTCCCCTCCCCCAACCTTCTCTGAGCCTTCGGGGTCCATGTGACCTGGCTATTTAGCCCATGGTGTGCAAAAAAGTGCCGCTCAGAGGTAAAATAACCCAACCCAACTTCCCATTCCTTCTATTTTCTGTTATTACTAAATAATTTTTAGACTGCAAGATTTATTAAGTTTTAAAATTGAATTTTTAAGAAAAATCATATTACACTAGACAAACTTATTTACTAATATCTCAAATAATTATTAAGAAATTGCCTAAAGGACAAAATTTAAGTGCAGAGAAAATATTGTGTTGATACAAGATATGAACCCACGACCCGATAACATGCCAGGTGCTCAACCCCTGAGTGAGCTAATGCCACATGAGGAAGAATTCCTCTAATAACAGCTATGAACATTATATCAATCAGTTGATTGAAACATTGAGTCATATACATAGTGAAGTTAACACTTCCAGTCAATGTACTTCAGATTGACTGTAAATTTTCAATAATTATCAAAGGAAATCATACTTGGCAGTAGAGCATCTGATGTTATCAAGAGGTTGTGGGTTTGTATCCCACACAGTTGAATGCAATTTTTCCTTTACACCAGTGGTTCTCAACCTTTTATGCTTCACTAACCCCTGGAAATGTGTATGTGACTGGCATACCCCTTGTATAGATAGATAAAACTATAGTATAACAATGGTTATTTTTACTTTGTTACTAGATCTAGCAACTTTTGAGCTCTCATAGCCTACCCCACGTTGAGAACACCTACTTTACACTATATCATGTGAATTAATAGAAACTGAAAAGCCTAATAGTTGCAGTTGTGCCCAGCACTAATATTTTCCATGAGCTGTCAGTCTTCAAATGCTGTGCCTATTCATTCACCTAGGGCACTTCTTAAATAATTGTAGAACAATCTTGTTCTTCTTCACCTATTACACTTGCAAATTGTAAACCATATTCATTTGAACTTTGCTAAAGACTTCAATCATAGAATGCAGCACAAATTTAAGCTAAAAATATTCCAAAATGTGAAACCACGGCCAAATTCACGTATAAGTGACTTTTGTTTAATATAGAACAAAATTACATTGTTATATTTAGAAAATTCAGCTTAGTTAATTTCATATTACTATGCATTATTACTGTATATAACATATATACAGTGAAATATTTTATAGTATTTTCTATTTCATAATGTGTACCATCCTTGTCAGTCAGTTTATTAGCCTAGACTGATGTTTTACAAACTTTTTTTGGTTGGGAAACCTCTTAAATATGTTGCATTTTGAGAAACCCATTCCTTGTATATATATATATAAATACAGCACCTGGCCAAGATATTATGAGTACCTACCTAATACTTTATATTTATCATGGTATGATCCCCAAATTTCAAAGTTTAATTCTTTTCATGTAGTTCTTGTTAAAATGGGTTTTAAAGTACTGCTAGCAGTCATCTCTTTCAACTGATAAACTGTAGCAGCTCTTTTGCTGTACAGTTCATGCAAAAAAAAAAATCCCTGTCTGTCAGAGCCTTTTTCTTCCACATTTGCTATTATTGGCATGAGTTTTTTTAGACAATATTGGAATATTGTCCCCTGTGATTTTACACCAAGTTCAATTAGAGAGTGGGGGTGACTTGGTAGCACACCAGGCTCATAGTAGTCCGACCTGGGCCAATGTTGAGATTTATCTCTGCAAAAACTCCCTGTCCTTGGTTAGTAGGGACACCAGTGGGCTAGGAAAGGCCACTGTCTATCGGATGTAACGTTAACCCAAGTCCCTGTGTGTGGGAGAGCCACATCATGTGCACATTGAATGTGCTGGATGACGTTGATGGGAGGCTACCATCTGTCTCTTAACAGCTGTTCAGTTGGCCCCTTTCCTCAACCTTCTCAGAGTCCTCAGGATCCTAGTGACCTGACCATTTAGCCTATTGTATGCAAAACAGTGCTGCTCGGAGGTAAGACAATCCAACAACTTTAGTTCCATTGCCATTACAGATACTTCTGCCCATCATTCTCCAACGATGAGCTCCCTTTTGAAGTCGGTCAGATCAGCCTTTTTACCCATGTCACACTTTGATTTTCTCCATGCCTTTGACTTTTATAGAACAGTTTTCCAAATTTTGTATTCTCACAAATGAACTAGGACTTGTCACCATGTTAGTAAGGTTATTTTACCTCTTATAAAAAAATTTCCTTACATTAGCATGTTTTGTGGTATATTGTACACGATGCAGTGCAAGGCTGAGCCAAGACTCTTTGGCACCTGAGGTGAGGTGAAAAATGGCGCCCCTTTCATAGGTATTTATATTGTCCCGAAACCCAAAGTACTTATGTTAGGTACTTTAGGTTTTCGTAAAATAGGTAATTATATTTGGGTTGGAACAGGTAAAAAAAACTTTTTTTTAAAGACGAAACGTCATATTTTGAAGTATATTGAATAATTACATAACAAAAGTTTTGTGTGCAAAATTTCTTTGTTTTGACGATGTGTAGTTAGTATCAACTGAAAGGTTTTAAATGCCAAATTTCGAAATCACTGAATTGGTAGAGGTGGAACTATCTTGTGCCACCTGAGAAGTTTCTGATTTGACACCGTTGGACTTCTTTTAGGGATACAATATAAACATCGTTTATTCCGAAGAACATTCGTCATTTACATCATTTAAAATAATCAATGCAGCTATTACACCTGACATCAGAACCAGATCAAAAAAAATAATGGGGAGATGCAAATGGGGGTGAAAAAATTGGATTTCCTTTGCAGTATAACATTTTCCCCTCTGTTTTATAGGTCTTTAAAAAGTTTCTTGGAAAATGGGATGGCCTACCACCTATTTCCTAACAGTTGTCCAGTGGGTCTCCCCCCAATCTTCTCTGAGCCCTTGGGGTCCTTGTGATTTAGCCCATTCTGTGCAAAAAGTGCCACTCAGAGGTAAAAACAACCCAACCTCACCTATCACACTGCCCTACAGTATTTATAATTTGACCAGGCAGTGTATATATGAAGTACATTCAACAGATACACTAACCCCGATTTCTATGCTTCTGGAATTGGGATCTTAACTCAGTATTGCTATGAGAGTATATATATATTGAGGCCTTCTGTAACGCTTCAAAATATGTTGTTATTTTACTGCCAGATAGCTGGAATTCGGGTGCCAGGCATCTTGCCAAATATAAATAAGGGTTCTTTATGAAATGAGCGTGAGATCCAAAATAAAAGTTAATTCAATATAATTAAACAATCCCTGCTTACGAGAAAATATAGTCATAGTTCAATTTCATAAAATATAAAAAAAAATTCATTTGATTATTGACTCACCAAATAAAGATCCCTACATAACAACTAACTACTTGAAAAACTATCTCACGAACTAAACGTCTCCACCTACAACATCTGTCACCTACCAACACTACTTTGCAAAACTTTCACCAACTTAGCCCCACTCTGGCTTAAAACAAATGTGGCACGTATGAGTGAGGGGGTCCGCATGAGGCGGACAAATTGTGGGATTTATGGCTGTGCTGTCATATATCCCAAAGGGAAAAAATTGAAAAAGGGGACGTCTAGGAAGGAGAAAAGGCAGAGAAACGTCGAGATGCGGGCAAGTAGAATTCCAGAGCACGAACTTGAGAGGAGTTTTGGAAAGAAAGAATGTCATGCAGAGTCCAAGGAGCATAGATGAGATGATTATATTTCCTGTAGGAGAGAAACATTCGGCGTCGTTCTGTTTCATATTGGTGACAGTGGATGATAAAATGGGTGGTAGTTTCAGGTCAGTAGATGTAAAAAGTGTTATTTCCTGGATCCATTACCTTGGATATGTACTCCTACGATTTTTTGTGTGTCAATCCATGGAATAGGTATATTGTTGATAAGTAGGATTCTGGCTTTATTCTTCCTCCGAGTTAGGAGCATGGCAGAACTCTTGGTTGCTGAAAAAAGAAGTCCCCAGGAAGTTGACCAGGAGGCTATAAGATGAAGGTTTTTTCTTTGGCTTCTTTGAAAGAAGGTATAATTGGTGTCAGATCTAAAGAGTATGATGACATCAGCGTAGATGTTGCAAAATTATGGGAAATCTGACGGGAGATCATACAGGAAGATATTGAACAAAAAAGGTGGGGGAAAAAACCCTGAGGAATGCCTATTGTGGGATGTTTGACGTCCGAAAAGTGTCCTCTCCACTTGAACTGAAACATTCAATTGGTCATGTAATTGGTGATCTATTGGTGGCAATTTCCCTTGATACCTATGCGATTGAGTTTATAGAGAAGAGCAGAAATGGACACCGAGTCGTAAGCATCCTGGATGTCCAAATGTATTATGATAGCATGACAGCGTTGGAGAGTTTCTTGTATTAGGAGGATTAATGGGGAGAGAACTTGCCCAGTTCCTTGATACGGCATGGAGACATGAATCTCCTCCAGAAATATCAATTCATTAGTGAGAATCCAGGAGAGGTGCAACCATATCAGGCATTCAAAGATTTTAGCCATCGTTAATGTTAAGGCTAATGGTCTGTAGGAAAGTATATCCGCTTCATTTTTCTCTGGTTTTTTGATAGGGACTAAAGTAGAGAGCATCCAGGAATGAGGAATGCAACCTTCGGTCTATAGGATATTGAAGGAGGTCAGTAATTCTTCAAGATGTTTATCAGGAATCTGTTTAATGGTGGCTGCAGAGATGTCTTCCTCTGTCGTTGAATAGGATTGTAAAGGATTCGGAAATGTAAAAGGCAGATTCAGAATTATGGAGAAGTCATGTTCTGAGGGAGGAAGCTCCGGGTGAATAAGGCAAGGACCCGTTGCTGCCCAGTGGTCAGCAAACAGATTTGCCTGGGTGATGGGGGCAGGGGTGGCTCAGTCGGTAGCGCGCCAGGCTCGTAATCTGTAGTTCCCAGGTTCGAGTGCCAGCTGGGCAGTTTTTATTTTCTCTCACGTGGGATTGTCGATTTGAGTTTCGCTACACTGTTTATAATGCATTCAATCATTTCGTTGCATTGTGGTTCTGTCTAAGAAGAATGCCCTATATTTTTGGGCTAGGGCTATCTGCCATTTAGAGTTCTACCAAGGAGTTCGTGCGTCAGGTCGAACTTTATGAAATTGAGAGGCAGCTGCTGAAGCCGATATGATGCAATGTTCGAAATCTTCATAACGGGTGACTGGGATTCAGTAGTAGCCAATAGCGTTTTAAAGACGCATAATTGATATGCGTGTTGGGGTTAGGATCACAGGATTTCTGTAAGGGGAAAATTGTTATCACGATGGGATGATTGTCGCTCTTCTACATGGAGAGAATTGCGCGCCATGAACTGTCCAACAGGAAAGCATCGGAGCATAATGATAAATCAATGCAGGTAGAGGTAAGAAGCTTCGTCTAGTTATGGCTCCAGAATTTAGGGGAGACATGGATTATTCTTGGTGCCAGGGGTAGAAGAATATGGAACCCCATAAGGGGTGGTGGCATTGAAATCACCACCAATGAAGGAGATTCGTTGTAAGGTAGACAAGATGTTCGAAGACCGTTGGACCATGGTTTGTTTCCGGGAAATAAACTAATATTCAGGGATGTTCGTGGTAAGAATAATTGCCATAAACTCGTCAGATTCACATGATGGGTTGTCCGGGATGTCGAGTAATCGGCTGGTGAAGAATGATTTAACAGCAATGCGAATGCCACTATTGCGTCGGTCTTTTCGATATGAGGAATAATTAGGAAGGTTGAAGGATGGGTCGGTATCAAGCTAGGTCTCTTGTAATAAGGTGATGTCCAGGCGAATAGGGGGCGGGGGGGGGCTCAGTCGGTAGCGCGCCAGGCTCGTAATCTGTAGTTCCCAGGTTCGAAGTCCCAGCTGGGTCAGCGTTGAAATTTATCTTCGCAAAAATTCCCCACCCTGCCCACAGTCAGTAGGGGACACCGATGGGCTTGGAAAGGCCGCCGTCTGTCAGATGGGACGTTAAGCCGTGGCCCCGTATGCGGAAGAGCCATACCCTGTGCATGTTAAGAACACGCTGGATGGCCTTGACAGAATGGCTACCATCTGTCTCCCAACAGCTGTTCCAGTGGGTCTCCTCCCCCAACCTTCTCTGAGCCTTCGGGATCCATGTGACCTGGCCATTTAGCCCATGGTATGCAAAAAAGTGCCGCTCAGAGGTAAAACAACCCAGACGAATAGAAAAGATTCCTAAGGACAGAAGAGAGAAGTTGGCCCAAACACTTTGGGCATTCCATTGAAGGATTTGAAGAACCAAAAGAAAAAACAAGAACAGTGGAAATTTATTTCTTCCCCTTAGTTTCTCCTTTGCCTTTCTGAGAAATGTACTGCGGAGGACTATCGAGAAAATCCATAGCAGAAGTGTTGATGGAGTCGTCAGAATCTTTAATATTGATTTCCTCAGTTGAGGGAGAGGAATGTAGAAATGAGGTCGAAGTACTAGGTATCGGAGCAGGGCCGTGCGGTAGATTTTCTCATTATGGTGCAAATCTTCGAAATGCCGCCCCTTAAATGTTTTTTCTTTAAAATAACCGATTGTGATTTAAAAAAAAAACCCACAAAATGTACGAATATTATTTTTAATTTGAAAATATAAACTACTTTAAAATAATATCAGCTAAAACAATCTACTACAGTTTTACCCTTCTAACTTAAACTTTAGCAAATTCGTTAATTAGGGATGTGTAATCTAGAGTGGCAGCCAATGTAGATTCAATAGAAATTAATGACAGATTTCTAAGTTTTGTTTGGCTTATTGAACTTCTTAAGTAGTGTTTTATTAATTTTAAATTGGAAAAACTTCTTTCCCCACTAGCTACAGAGACAGGGAGTGTTAATAAAATTCTCAGAGCTACCACAGTATTCGGATACAAAGTAATTAAGTTATTTTGGCACCAATAATTTAAAACATCCAAAGGTTTCATAAAATATGGTAGCATTCGGGATACATCACGTAATTCTTCTTGAAGATCATTTGCATTTATATCTGATTCATTTTCGACCGAAAGTATTGACTGGAGACTGGTACAATAATTTTCTAGCGTTTTGTCATCTATATCCTTGAGTTTTAAAATGTCATATAAAAACTGAAAATTTTTGCTATGGGTTTCCAGAAGCGTGAATCGTTCATTCAGAGAATTAAGGGTAATGTCCAGAATATAATTGAAAAAGTTTATTTTAAATTTATTCTCCTCTGTTAAGGGTTGATCGACAGCTTCTTCATAGTCAAATTGACGCTTTTTCCTTCTGGCTCTAACTTCAGTTTCGGCAGGAAATTCTGCACTGCATTCAAGATTCTATACAATCTCATTAGCAGCAATTTTCATCTAATCATATCCGGATTGTCTATAACTTTTCACTTTTTGTATGTTTTCTGATAACATCCTTACACAATCTGACAAATTTATAGTTACAGATTGCAATAGCTTCGAGACTGAATTTATTTCAAATAAAATATACCAAAGAATTACACCGCATATAAACTTGTAATGTTTTATATTTTTTGCTAACCCTCTTGCTTTAACTTTAGTTTCTGCATCTCTGTTGATGTCTTCTATTATTTGGAATAATGCATCACATATTTCGCAAAGTTGAAATCGTAAAGGTTTTAACCCATCTACTGTGCTTGACCACCTAGAAGCACTCAATGGTTTTAGAGTTAATTGTGAAACATATTTTTTAGCACTTCCCAACGCGTTGTAGAACCAGAAAAAAAAAGTGTAAAGTTCTTGTACAATAGAAAAAAAAGTTGTTTCTGTAGAAGAAGACGCTGCATCATTCACAACTAGGTTTAAAGAATGACATGCGCAAGGCACATAAAACGCCCTCAGATATTTTTCAAGTATTCTGTTTTGAACACCCTTTCTTACTCCTTTCATATTAGCTCCGTTGTCATAGCCTTGTCGTCTAAGCCACTTTAACTCAAAACCTAACTTTTCCAAATGTGTCAGAATAAGTTCTGTCAAACCCTCTCCGGTTGAATCACTAGCTTCAAAAAAACCAATAAAGAATTCTTCAATTTCATATTTATTTTGAATGGAGTTTAAAGCGACAACTCTTGTTGTTAATGAGAGCTGTTCAATGTGACTTACGTCTGGGGTACAATCGGCGATTATCGGAAAATATTTAGCAATTTTTGTTATTTCGACAATTTTGCTTAAAATTACATTTCCCATCTAATTCATCTTGTATATTATTGCTTAGATAAGTCACAGACCATTTATCAGACTCGCTTTGAACTCTCCTGATATGTTCTTCCATAACTGGATCAAACTCAGAAAGCAATTCTACCAACGTTAGGAAGTGTACGTTATTAGGCTGAAACAAATGTTCAGTTGTTCCACGAAAAGCTAAGTATTGTGAGGCCAATAGTCTAATTATTGACATAATTCTTTTTAGAACTCCTCTCCAATGCTGAATTTCCATATCCATAATTCGTTGATATTCAGCGTCAATAGTTTTTTTCTGCTTTAATCGAATGTCCAATTCTTTCCATGCTCTAAAAGCATTTCTGTGATTTACAGACTTTTCGAGCATTGTGAGGGCTCTTATAAGATTTTCCCAGTCAGAATATCCTTTTTTGGGCCAGTCATTATAGCAGACGAATTATCAAATAATATACAACAAAAGCAAAAACGGCATCATTTGTAACAGAATAAATCAACCAACTTCTCTCAACGACTTCACCATTGCTCAACACTTTCAAATAATGCGAGGGCGAAAATCTACGCCTTCCTTTATTAATAGGAAACTCGAATTCTTTAATTTGATGTGGACCCCTCTCAACCAGTATTTGACGAGTTTCAGATGACATGCAGAAAGCATTCCATAATACAGGATCAGAAAGAATTTCGTTTAACATCTGTTGGCTGCTACTGCTACCCGGCTCTTGATGAACTTCTGATCGTGTTATTTTTTGGCTCTCTTCAACAACTTCTTCTGGAAGTGATTGGGGCGGCATTGAGTTTTTATTTGCCAAATCCAAAGCAGTCGCTGTTGATGTGGATGTGGACTGCTCATCTAAACAGGACTTTTGTACTAAGAATTCCTTCATAACATAGCTTGGCTTTCTTCCTTGTTCCTCTTTCTTTAAGCGTTTCTTTTTATATTGACTTCCAGACATTTTTTTTCCTTTTCTGTTCCATACTGTAATAAAAATATGAAATAAAAATTCACAGTCCTTCGCAAAGATGCAACCGGGGGGGGGAGGGGAGGGGTCATTGAAAATTATTAAATATGATGATGCTTATCATGCTATTAAAGTAGGGTAGATAAAATAACGATAGAAATGAGTTGCAAAGCTAGTAAGATTTGTAGGTAACAGAACATAATAAATAGATAACGAATATCTGTCAAATTGACAGCTAGCAGCCGTTTTGACATATGCCTTTAACTTGTTATTGTATTGTCTCCACTTCAACGTATATGAATTTGGTAAAAATAGAGCAATAAATAACGAACGCAAAAGTAGGCAAATGCAAATATTTCCTAAGCAACTCTCTATCACATACAGAACCCAAAAGTAGCCCAATATTACCTATAACTCTATCTATCACACAGAGGCACACGTTCAGCACCTGAGATACACCCAGTACATGCAAATGCTACTTTTTAATTCGAGTCCCTATTGTCATAACATAATCATTTTCAATGATAATAAGTAACTGCAATTGCTGTAAAAAACAATAATTCTCTTACCTGATCTACTTTTTAAATACAAAAACTGAATTAGTATAAATGCACAAATATTATACTGATATATTATATATCTGATTTACTGATTTAAATACAGCACAGCCACTTCTCATGACAAACTAACATTAAAATCAAATATTGTCAATAATTGTAAGCTCAAAGCAGAACTATCAACACGTAACATGTGCAACTGTCTTTTGTGATTATTGCCGCCTCAGCTTTTAGGAGCTGCCGCGCGGTATATCACAAACAAAAATAATAGCTTCGCGCTGTCAGATCAAAAGTCTTTCGGCCAGCGCTCGCCAACGATGCACCTGCACCAGAAACAGAGATCAAAGGGTACCGAAAGCGCTTAGGTAGAGGCGTACGATAAATCATAAATCGTATACATCAATATCGGAATAACATAGACCAATATAGAAAAGCGTTGCGTAAAGATTTTTAATTATTGAATGGTTCAAATTGTATTTTGATTTCGCTGCTTATGCCGCCCCCTTACGGTGCCGCCTGATGCGGCTGCCTCTCTGTATCATAGCACGGCACGGCCCTGTATCGGAGCCAGTTCAGGTGTTAGCAAGGTTGAAGTCATCTTCAGAAAGTTTGAACCTTGCAATGGAATTTATACGGGGGATGTATCTTGAGGGCCAGTAGATTTGGAAACTGAGGAAATGTCGCTCCTTTCAAAAGTTGTTTTATTCTGTACCACAGGAAAGTTAGGTTTGAGGGAGGAGAACGTGACTGATAGTCGTTTCTCGAATTCTGAGAAAGCTCGTTCAATTAAGAGACGTGATTTGACGGGAGATACCAGAGTACATTTCTGGAGTCGTAAAGTCAACCTTAGAAGGTGAAATGTTCGTGTTGTGAATGCTTAAGTCGGACGGGTAGGCAAAATGGACGCCTGAGCCTCAGTATACGAAATTCGTCTGGTGTACTTGTAGTCTAATATAGCAATTTCGAGTTGATGTTTAGAACAATAGAGAGGTCGCCTCATGTGGTTCGCCGCATAAGCAACAACATAAATCTGCAGATTGACAGAGGTTCGAGAGGTGTTCGCCACCACATCGGGAGTTGCACCGACAGTTGACAGCCTTGTCCAAATCGACAGCAATTGGCGCGGTCTGTCCTTGAAGAGGGTGGGATGATGGATTTCTCATTGAGCATGTGGGAATCAACTATGATGACTAGAACGCTTGGAAGAGGAGACACAGTATGACCGTCGTGCTTTATGAAATGACGAATGGAGTAAATGCTGAGACCTTGAGCTGAATGAAAGTTCAGTAAATAATTCGGGGATAGATATTTCAATATCATGTTCCGAAGAAGAAATTTCGTCGTTAAAGAGTCCATTAATATGTCATGTTCCACAGGCGTGTTTAATATTTCAAGTGAGTAAGCGACAGAAGTTGTGATGATTAGTTTTGGTGCACCGAACCGTCAGTATATCTTCTGGGGTTGTAAGTTAGGACGTCAACTGTTGTTTAAGAAAGTTATGTTTGGCAGTGGAAATACCTTTACCTTTAACCCGAATTGTGTAAGTTTTGCTGCCATGAGAGTTGGCGACCCATAATAAGTCGGAGTTATTCATGAAAGTTTGGGAATACATTGAATGGAGTTGCTGCATCGAAGGACTGTCACTTCATAGACGTTTAGGACCACTGGTGGAGTCCATCCTTGAATTGGGCAAAAGGCAGAAGAAGAAAAAAGTGCCCTTGCAGGGATTACTGAAAGGGGAGCGGGGCTTCCGCACTGGCGTCTGTCAGAAGTTTCTTGAACAGACTAAAAAAAACGCCTGAAAAAGCGAAGGTCATCCATGTCTTGGGTTGAGAAAAGTGCCTGAGGAAGTTGCCCTGGGCAACAGATTACCTAGTTACACCACTGCCCTTACTAATATTACATACTTTCCCCTCCCATACTTCCTCCCCTGCTAAAAGTTATTTTCACGTGCACACGTTTTACTGGAAAATGAGATTTATTAAATATTCCAATTATTAAGGATTGATTCACAGAACAAATAAAAAAAATAAATACCCCCTCAAGCAGCTGCTTGCCACAGAGGTCTGTCAGTTTATATGCCATAGTAGAAGGTCTGAGAGGATGGCAGACCCTCAGCAGAAAAACGACAAAACAGCTATGCCTTACCCGGGGCTCAGAACCCAGGTCCCTTAGATCAGTAGCCAAGCGTGCTAACCACTCGGCCATGGGATGGCTCAGAACAAATAAATAAAATAAATACCCCCTCAAGCAGCTGCTTGCCACAGAGGTCTGACAGGAGCCTGTCAGTTTATATGCCAAAGTAAAAGATCTGAGAGGATGGCAGGACCTCAGCAGAAAAATCAATTCTTATCAACTGCTGCAATCAAAATTCAGCTTTCATGATTTGCTGTAAAATCTCCAATAACTTCGCTGAAACAACGGAAAAAGCCACTTGATGTTCGATCGACAGGATAGCAAGATTTTATGTCTTTCTTGAGGCATTGTAGCTCGCGGGTACGATCTAATCGGTTTCATTTTTCTAATAAGAGCCTCACAAAAGGCCAAAAGAATTTGAAGTGCTGTTGCCAAAGTTTTATAGGCTTTTGGATTGAATTGTTTTACCTCTGAGCGGCACTTTTTTTGCACACAATGGACTAAATGGCCAGGTCACATGGACCCTGAAGGCTCAGAGAAGGTTGGGGGAGGGGACCCACTGGAACAGCTGTTGGGAGACAGATGGTAGTGTCTCTTTCATCCAGCGTGTTCTTTAACGTGCACAGGGTATGGCTCTCCCGCACACGGGGCCACGGTTTAACATTCCATCCGACGGATGGCGGCTTTCTAAGCCCATCGGTGTCCCCTACTGACCGTAGACAGGGCGGGGAGTTTTGCGGTGATAAATCTCAATGCTGATCCAGCTGTGACTCGAATCTGGAAACTACAGATTACGCCGCTACCAACTGAGCCACCCCCGCCCCTAGTTTTATAGGCCTGCAATCCCATTGATAAAAAGCGTATGAGCAGACCCTGTGGAGAATTGACTATAGCATGCTGGGGTCACAGAGTTACTCTTGTTACCACACCTTGTTACTCCAGAAATGCTATTTGCTTGTTTTGCCACCCTCTGAACTTAGGGCAGCACACGTGGCAAATACTCGCAAAAGGAAAAAAATTCCGAAAATTTGCTTCTTTCAAATAAAAATCTTTTTGAAAGCCTATTTTGCTATCCTCTGGATTGTGGCGCGCAGGGCGCCGGCGCCACCCTCTGCCAAGACGCGTCACTGAGAAAGGGTAATAGAGGCAAAAAAAAATATTTAACTTTTCCATATTTCATGCATTTTTCAAGAAATGTTTTAAAATCCTCTGACACGGAGGAAATGTTATACTGCAATGCAAATCCAGTCTCGGCCCCTATTTTTACCAGTTCATTTGAGTTGCTTTGTTCCCTTTATTTTTTTCTAGATATGGACCTGCTTTGGTGCACTGAAATGCAAGTTAGATTTCTAGTAAGGGTTTGTCAGTTGGTAATTCTCCAGTCTCGCAAATTTCAGTTCACATAAACCTTTATTTTACAACCTTAATTTTTTAATTCCTTTTAGGGACCATGCCCCCCCCCCCCCCACTCCCCTCTCAGAATACTAATAAGGGTAATAGAGAATAGAGGCAAATAAATTATTAAAGTGGTCCAAACGGAGAATAGCGGTCACAGGTACCTCAATGATCATAGGTCCGAGTAGGAAATCTGCCAGCAATGAGATTTATCTGTTAAACCACCCAACCTGCCCTTGATGGGAAAGGGGCCACCACTGGGCTTGGAAAGTCGCCATCCATCGATTGGAGTGTTAAGCTGTATTTTCGTATGCAGAAGAGCCATACTCTGTGTATGTTAAATAATGCATTGGACGGCCTTGACCATCGGTCTCCTAACAGCTGTCCAATGGATCCTCCCTCCCCCCCCCCCAACTTTCTCTGAGCCACGGTGTCCTTGTGACTTCGCCATTGACCCCATTTTGTGCAAAAAGTATATCTCAGAGGTAAAACAGCCCCATGCTATGTTTTTGTAAATTATTTGCGCCACGAACGGTTTGAAATGGAATTAATTTTACACAATGTGATCTCTTCAACAGAAAAAGAATATGAAATAAATTTATTTAAATGATTATATAAAAATAATATAGACTACTCTAAATTTTATTGATGGATTTTTAAAAACAACATCCCGTTGAATTTTAATTTATATATTCTTTTCCTTTATACAAAAAATTCTTTTCCTTTATATGTGAAACGAATAAAAAGCATTCAGTTGTATGTTGCTCCCATGGTAGTTCGTTTTGAAACCACTGAGGGCACTGCTCTATGAGCATTAACATTGTGGAAATATTACAATTAAAGGTTTTGGGCTGTTTTATCTCTGAGCGGCAACTTTTTTACACACAATGGATTAAATGGTCAGGTCACAATGATCCCGAGTGGTCAGAGAAGGTTGAAGGAGGGGGACCCACTGGATAGCCGTTCGAAGACAAATGGTAGCTTCCTGTCAAGGCCATCCAGCATGTTCTTTAAGGTGCACAGGGTATGGCTCTTAACGCACACAGGGCCATGGCTTAACATCCCATCTGATGGACAGCAGCTTTTCCAAGTTCATCAGTGTTTCCTACTAATTGAGGGCAGGGGGGTGCAGAGATAAATCTCAACGCTGGTCCAGGTGGGACTCGAACTTGGGAGCAGCAGATTATGAGCCTGGCACACTACTGACTGAGCCACTTCCGCTCCAAAGGTACAGTCGCTCAAAAAAGTATCTGAACGCTATGGTTGATTACAGAATTCAGAAAAAATATCTGGCAACGATTTTTTTTAGAAATTAGTGATCTGGCAACCTTCGTGTCATGTGATCCAGGTTGCCAGATCACCAATTTCTAAAAAAAATCGTTGCCAGATATTTTTTCTGAATTCTGTAATCAACCATAGCGTTCGGATACTTTTTTGAGCAACTGTACAGGGAGTTATTCTGTGGAGTAGGCTAAATGGGCAAAAAAAATTTTCGTGGTTGGTTAACTGATCATTGGCTGGTTGTACCAAAGAACAGACTTACAATATTCAATAGCAATCTTTTTATTCATTTGCCATATAGACACATTGGCTTATTTTTTCTTGCTCCTTTTTTTTATATATCTTAATGAACGATACAACCTTTAAATGCATTATTTATCATCCATCAGACATTATAAAATTACTTGCATAACAAAATTGATAGTAAAATGAACATGATAGCTGCTCCAATTTCAATATTACAGTTTTATTATTTAATTTCATAATATGACTAGACTTTTCGAACACTTATACTTAGTTATGGCCATGGTCCCGTCATCTTGCAGATGGATAGCTTTTCAACACTTTTGTAATCTCTATACACATAACGTAGAATAAGCTGATAAGCAGATGTTCTTTTATTACATTTTCTTTATAGATTGTGCCTGTTGTTGGACAACAATGCCCGTAATCACAGTCATAAGTTTCATTTAAAAATGAGTTGTAATGAACACACACACATATATATTTATTTACTTAGTATACGGAGAATAATATTGTCCCTCGTTGTAAAGATATGGGTACAGTTGGGGTGGAAATGACTGTCTGGTTGGAAAACCTCTTTGATCACCATGTCCTTTGTGCGTTGAAATGGATGGCACAGTTGCATTTACCTGAGATGGATGGATCGTTGAAGTCCACATCTGTGCTGTTGTGGATGAAGTCATAAATGGTGGTGTTACGTGTAGATTAGGATCCATCCCATGAGATAGACTAACCGTCTGTTTTGCAGAATGAGTCATTGGCATGTAACTGTACACTGGATGGCTTGAAGACATTGCCACTAAAGATGTTGATGCTGCTGATGAAGATGAGGATGATGAAGACATTGGCTCATTGATTGATGTGATGTGATGAGACCCTTTCTCTTTTGACTGTGATTCTATTAACATTTGGTCTGCTATTAGTTCAGTATAAAAATGTCCACTACCTAGAGGTGTCAAACATCCAACAGCTATAGGTGTTGCAGGACACTCGTCACCAGTAGAAGGAGGTGGAGGTGTAATATTTTCTATACCACTTGGGAGACCACTGGTGTCTGGCGAGGGGCCTTTCTTTTTTACAGATAGGTCTAGGCATTCGGTGTTTATAGTTCCAATAGGCCTTTGAGGAAAAGAGTTTGTTTCTTTACTAGTCTTTTTTGCACTTAAGTCTAACACTTCATTATCAAACCCTGTGTTTGGGTACTGTGTTACTGTCTTTGGAAAGTTAACATAAGGAGCTGGTTTGTATGCAAGATGAGATGATCTCGATAATGATGATATATAAGGTGATGAGAGAACTGGTGGAATACTATGTTTTGGCCGTTTCTGTTCAACACATAACCCTTTCGTGTCACGAACATTAGTTCTAGAAGGTGCAGATATTTTATGGGATGTAATTGCATGATGCACTGAATAACACATAGTTGTTGTCGTGGCAGTAGGAAGTGGGGGAAACTGTCTTTTTTGTGGCCCATGATGGTTCAAGGACACAGGTTCTGCTATCCGATGAAACTTTCGGTTCAATAAAATATTGTTTATTTGTCCACATCTTTCCTTCTTTGAACTTTCTGAACACATTGGTTTTCCACTAGGTAATTCGGGTTGTTTGTTAACAGGCGTTTCTTTCATTTTAAGTATGTTTATTCCATGTTCATCTTTCATGGTGTGTGCCAATGTGATACCTTGGAATTTATTCACAGAAATATCGGAGAATCTTCGGCCAAATGTTTTTGCACCATTGGAATTTGAAGGTCTTAACTGGAGTGTTCTCAAAAACTGATCTTCAGGAGAGGAAGGAAACAGAAAGGGTCTAGTTGGGCCACATGATGGTGGCCCCAACATTTGATGTCCTCTTGTAGAAGATGGAGCAATTGGGCCAAGCGGTGGTGAACGTATCTGTTCTGTGTGAAGTATGACAGATGGTCTTCTTTGCTTTGTATCTGGTTCTTGTTTTTCTGTATCTACTGCACAAGGCTTAACTGTTGTATTTAAATCAGTGGACTTCTTATCTAAGTGATGACTATTATTAACATTTGTCACAGGTAATGGTCTCTGATTTTCTGTAACATTGGTAGTAAAAACAGCAGTGTAAGGTACTCTTTGGTTTACCAATGTTTCAGTTCGAGGAGATTCTTCAATTTCTACACTTTTTCTTTTTGCTATATTATTTCCTTGTTCTGTCTTTAAAACAGCCGTGCCAGAACTCAAAGAACAAGTGACAGAGTTTCTTCTGTTATTGCTTCCTTTTGATGAATTCACGAAAGCGGAAGGCGTGTCTGATGTAAAAGATGAACTTGGAAGAGGGCAAGAAGTACATATAGGATATCTGGAGTGGCATATACTGGACTTGTTTAAAAAAATACTCTGAGACATGTGACTGTTGACAGGTAGAACCGAAGGCCTCACGTTCATGTTGCTGACTTTACTGTTTGCTGGTGTAGATGAACAACTGGAAAACACAGGTGGTGCTGTAGGCAAAGGATGGCATAAACTGGAGGTTGTGAATGTTGCAGACATTGATTGGATACCTGCTAATATACTTGGAGCTTCAGAAAAATTATTTGGTACTTGCTTCTCTTGAACAACATGGAGATGCTTGCTGGCTACTTCCAATGGAGTAGATTTAGGTGGCCTTTGTTGGCGTGCCTAGTAAAAATAAGATAAGAAAAATCAAACATTTTCACATAAAACTGCATTAAAATTTACTTTCATTAGGTTTATTAGAAAAAACTGTATAGTGGGTTCGAATTAAGAAAACTGATAATAAGTAAACTTATTTATTAGATGAAACAAATATTTTGCAAGAAATAGGAGAACTTGAATCGTTTATTTCTAATTATTAATTGATAATCTTTTACCAAAAATGCAAATAGCATAGAACATTCGAAATTTCCATTACACAACAGTCTAATTAGCGAGTTGTAAGTTGAAACATCTCAACTGAGGTTTAGCACTTCATAAAATATTCAATATCAGAGTTTCATAACTAAATACTTCCCAAATTATGCATTGTATAAAACATACAAACTATTCTTTACACAGTTTGTGAATAACAAAATATTACAGTATGTGTCTTGTAATCTGCTGTTAATCGTAGCTGATTATTTGTGCACAACCAATTCAGCTCACACTTCAAACTCTGTCATTTCTCTCATGCAGTTATCACGGGTTCTTCACAGCACGCAGAGCCCTAGTGAAAATACGTACATATTTGCCAGAAGATGAGAAAAAAATAAGTATTTACAACAATTATTGGGATTACAAAATTTATAAAGAAATTTAAGTAGTTGAAAAGATAATGGGAAATATGAGTTTCAAAATGCTGGGAAAAAAGATGAATTTAAGTGTGGTCATATTTATTCTACATACATTTTTCATCAATAATTGTACTAAGCACTTGACTTCAATATCTATAATAGTTATTTAAAAAGATAATGTGTAATCTGAGTTTCAAAATGATGGGGGGAAAGTTTGATATTAACTGTGGTAATATTTATTTTAGAGCAGTGGTCCTCGTACAAGCATAGCTCATGGATTTGAAATAGGACTTAATAATGTAAGCTTCTACATCAAACTGTATTTTTAGTCCGTTTCCAAAAATAAGGTATTGTTTTCATTTTGTTGACTGTTCGTCCTCTGTAGATATTCAATTTCTTTTCTTTTTTAGAGATAAATGAAAAGTTCATTCTTGGTTCGATAAGCAGTAAATATTAGGATTTTCATTTCCGAACCTATCAATTCGAATTTCCACCATTGCAGGGTGCAAAAGTCAGAAAATGGCAAACTGCATTCTTTTTTCATTCTCTATTCAAGGACACTTAAAATGGGAATTGGATCACCTTATTCAAAGACACCATTAAAAAAATAGGACATCAGATCACCTTTTTCACAGACGTTTCATAAGAAAAGGAGGATTATGCTGTTCAATAGGATGTGAGCTCAAAAGCAGCTATCACACTACACTAAGGTTAATTCAACTGTGAAATGCCAACGTTTCTGAATGATATCTTGAAGAAGAAATCACAGAAGAAGATTAATCAACCCACACAACCAGCTGAAGCCAGCAGGACTACTCCATAAATGGTAATATGTTACATTACTTGGGAACTTTCAATACGGTTAAAAATTACCTTAAGTTTGGTCATGACATGTATAATAACTCCTACCTAGACTATATTGTATACTCTCTCCTAAACAAGAGCAAATTGACAAATTTTATTGTCATTTTCGTGTTCAGCACCTCAAAATTAGTAAAGATTGGCTTTTTTTTTAATTTCGAAGCCTTTTTTGTGTTGCCCAGTGATATTGAAGAAGCTCTGAAGGAATTAACTCAATAATGGTTGAAATGATAAAAAGAATACACTTGGAATCATATGCATAAAGACTAGGGTACTAATAAACGTATTTACACACCCAGCTTCTGGCTAAAGCATTCTTTTTTCTGATTTCATTCCATCTGCACTCCTTATCTGTTAGTATGTCAGGTATATCCTGTGAAAACAGAAGTATTTATGAAATTATTGCTTGGCTGTTCATCCAAAAATATATACATTATTCTCTGCATCAGTGGTGAATAACCTGCTACCCATCACTGCTTATTGGGTGCTTTTGATCACTTATACTGATGTCAAAAACTGAAACAATATTTCACTTTATCTGTTATTCCTATTGTTACAAATTTGTAAATAATATAGTTATTTCTCAAATTTTCTGAAGAAAGCATTGTGTTTATGTGTAAAGTTATGCTTTCAGTGTTCTGAATGTAAAAATTAGGAAAAAGAGTGTCTTACCAGAAGAACTGGCACAAAAGTATCTCTAGTGAATATATGGTTATAATTTCACCAATTACTTACAGTTATTCTTACTGTCATCCATATGCTCAAAAAATATCTCTTGTGAAGGCAAAGGTTATACACCACTGATCTACATCAATATAATGTCAGGAGTTTTAAAATTAGAAGGATAACATATATCTCTGGTGAATATGGGGTATTCGTTTACAAAAAGAATTAAGAATTATTTTCAGCCTTCTTATGCCCTCTAACTGCTAAATTCGAACTAATGGATAATGTGGAAACATAAACTCCTAATTATTTGGCATTTCTGGGGAATGGAGGTTACCAATTAGTTCAATCTGCTGGTTACATGAGAAATATTTTTATAGAAACCAAATACAGAAGGTACAATCTTGTATTCAAGCTTTGGTTGAAATAAAAATAGTTAAAAACAATGATAATGAAATTGAATTATAATGTCCTTAATACAAATGTAAATATCTAAAATATAATTGTTTTTTATAGCATCAATGTGTGAATGACAAGACCAGACAGGTGAACTACTGCGTGCATTGAAATTTGCTGTACCAAGTTCAAATGTTAAATTTGAAATTTATGCTGGCTGCATGAGAATTCCAGATGCTTGATTACTGGATAACCAGGAATTTACTACATTTAGCAATAATTTATTAATACCCATACAGCACAAAACAAGTTTTCATTTATCTCTTAAAATAAAAAAGTTGCTTTCTTTTACGCCCCGTGATGGCAAGTAGGCAAATGATTTCTGCCAATATAAATCAATTCTCCTTTATGCTCTCTACCTTCCAAAATTTCTACCGTAAATAGATCATTAGTAATACAGTGGACCCGCGATATAACGCGCATGTCGGGCGGGAAACAACACCCGCGTTATAAGGTGAACCGCGTTATACCGAGCGGCCTGGTGGCGACACAATAAATTTCACACTGTAAGCCTTTCTTTTACTCATCATGCATACAATAATTAAACACTATTCAAAATACATGCAGGAACTCATTACATACACAATTACTCAATACGCAGTAACAATAAAATGCGATACTCACTAACGCCGCACGGACCTGTATAAACATGTTTGAACTTATCGCGAACATTGCCTGCGCTATAACCGAGTGCGCGGTATAGCGAGCAGCACTATAACGAAGGTCCACTGTATTTGTTAAAAGCTTTGCAAACATTTTTTCCACTGTTAGAGAATGTTATCGGGAGATTTGGAAAATGTGGATCACGATATTTCATCATCCAACCCAAAACAGAATTTTTATCCTTGAAATCAAAAACAGATGAATGTCTACAAATTGGCAGATGATAAAGCAAAAACATCAGCTAGTTTCTTTTTCTGAAAACGAATTAATGTTTTTCTATTGATGCTAATGCTGTTATTTGTTTAATGTAATTTTAGAATAAGAACTGATAAATACAAAGGAATTGTTTATTTTGAAAATAAACATTTGGGAATTTCTCAAGAGAAATATGGACTCATACCATTAATGCTATCCTTAGCGTTTGAAAATCAAGTGCTATATACACAGCTATTTGCCATGTGTACTACTTACAGCAGACTTTGTACAAATGGTTCGTAGTCCTACAGTTGTTATCACAAATCCTCATAAAACCAAAATTATAATGAGAAATTGAAATAAAATAATATTTTGTGGCTGGTGAAATACAAAAAGTGCCAAGGTGCTGGAATGGCTCAAATGGGTTGGGTTGTTTTACCTCTGAGTGGCACTTTTTTGCACACCATGGGCTAAATGGCCAGGTCACAAGGACCCCGAAGGCTCAGAGAAGGTTGGGGGAGGGGACTCACTGGAACAGCTGTTGGGAGACAGATGGTAGCCTCCTGTCAAGGCCATCCAGCGTGTTCTTTAACGTGCACAGGGTATGGCTCTCCCGCACACAGGGCCACGGCTTAACATCCCATCCGACGTACGGCGGCCTTTCCAAGCCCATCGGTGTCCCCTACTGACCGTGGGCAGGGCGGGGAATTTTGCGGAGATAAATCTCAATGCTGACACAGCTGGGACTTGAATCTGGGAATTACAGATTACGAGCCTGGTGCGCTACCGACTGAGCCCCCCCCCCCCCCCCCCCCCCCCGATCAAATGGGAAATTAGAACAATTGATCAAAGTTGTGGAGAAGTTTTTGGGTAATAAATTTCATCTTCAGGACTATATCATATATTTACTAAGGGAGTCCTCGAAACACAGAGACTTGAATATGTCAAAGGAGAATAAATCATGTTAAACTCCCCCATCTCCTAACCATTGGAAAGGGTGGTAGTCAAAGCATAACAAGGCAAGGCATTGCCTTAATACGAATGGGCCTCACAAAAGTATTATTTTGCATTTAATGCGTATTTTGTTTTAATTATTTAGGGGAACTTCATGTTAATCATGTCTTCAGGCAGGCCAGATCTAGGTCTCCCCCCTTTCAGAATGCTAATAAGGGTAACAGGGGGGAATTATATATATATACTAAATTTGTTCATATTTCATGCATTTTTCAAGAAACTTTTTGAGAGCTTAAAATGGAGGGGAAAATGTTATACTGCAAATGGAAATCCAGTCTCGACCCCTATTTTTACCAGCTCATTTGAGTTGCTTCGTCCCCTTTATTTTTTTCTAGATCTGGACCTGCTTTGGGGCACTAAAATGTAAGTTAGATTTCTGGTAAGGGTTTACTCAGTTGGTAATGCTCCAGGCTCGTAATTTTCAGTTCACATAAAACCTTTATTTTACACACATATGTTTTTCAATTCCTTTTAGGAGCCATACTCCCCCTCCCTTTCTGAGAAGGCTGATAACATAGATTAGGATTGGGTTGGATTGTTTTACCTCTGAGCGGCACTCTCTTGCACACCATGGGCTAAATGGCCAGGTCACAAGGACCCTGAAGGCTCAGAGAAAGTTGGGGGAGGGGACCCACTGGCTCCCCTTCCTCAACCTTTTGTGAGCCTTCAGGGTTGGAGACCACAAGTTGGGAGGCAGATGGTAGCCTCCCGTCAAGGCCATTCAGCGTGTTCTTTAACGTGCACAGGGTATGGCTCTCCCACACAGCGGGCCACGGCTTAACGTCCCATCCGACGGACGGCGGCCTTTCCAAGCTCATCGGTGTCCCTACTGACCGTGGGCAGGGCAGGGAGTTTTGCGGAGATAAATCTCAATGCTGACTCAGCTGGGACTCGAACCTGGGAACTGCAGATTACAACCTGGCACGCTATTAACAGCCACTCCCACCCCTAACATAGGTTAGATTGACACAATGGGGTTCTATGGGTTTATCTCAGAGAAGCACTTTTTTGCACACAATGGGCTAAATGGCGCTTTGGCACAATGGCAAAAAATTATTAGATCTGTCCATATTTCAAGCATTTTTCAAGAAATTATTTAAAGACTTCCTCCTTCTCTTGATGGGAAGGGGGCCACCACTTGGCTTGGGAAGTCACCATCTATCGAATGTGGTGTTAAGCTATATCCTCATGTTCAGCAGAGCAATATTCTGTGTATGTTAAAGAATACATTGAATGGTCTTTACAGGAGGCTATCATCTGTCTTCTAACAGCTGTCCAGTTGATCCCCCCCCCCCAACTTCTCGGAGTCCTTGTGACCTTGCCATTTAGCCCATTGTGTGCAAAAAAATTGCTTCTCCGAGATAAAACCATAGAACCCCCATTGTGTCAATCTAACCTATAAGAACAAGATACAAAGGTATTTAAATTTATTAAAGTCATACAAGTGGAGTTAGACAAATTTCTGTTCTGTCAAGTTTATCCCATGTGATCATCGAAGAAGGACTACAAATTAATGTAACTCCATACACATAAGATACTTATGTTAAAAATTACTCTTTGCTAAATTTAGCACCTAATTGGCATGGGAATGTACTACTTATTTCATTTCTGCACTGCACGATTAGTGTTCAATAATATAAAATGAAATGAACATAGAAATTAAAATTGTAGATGTTAAAATTCCATTTGTTATTAATTATTTTTTAAAAAAGTGAACAATTTAAATGTTCGATAATATTTCAATAAATAGACATAAGCATACCATTTTATTTACATAACTTTAAATGTGAGGTTTAATTTTAGATAAATTATTTAAACTTTACTCTTATTTAATTTCTCATCATGCCGCTAGTGTCACTGTTGTCAGTTAATTAATCGTTGCTCGCTAGTGTCACTGTTGCCAGTTAATTAATTGTTGCTCGCTAGTGTCACTGTTGTCAGTTAATTAATTGTTGCTCGCTACTGTCACTGTTGCCAGTTAATTAATTGTTGCTCGCTAGTGTCACTGTTGTCAGTTAATTAATTGTTGCTCGAAACTCGTAATAATTGAAGTGTCCTATCTGGTTAGCTTATTTTGTGGAATAGACAAAGTTAATAACAAATAATATTGGTCAAAGACATAGAAATATAATTTCGTGTAGAAAACTGAATTTGAACAAAGTTTTCAAGTAAATAACCATTATATGTAAAATTAATTTTGTGTGTGTGGAGGTAAATTGCAAAATTACCCAATTTAGTATTATTTAAACATCCTTGGGAGGGCAACTGCCATGTAAAAATATGTAATTTTAAATCAAAGAAGGAATATGAATTTTCGTTAAATTAATAATGGTAAACTTACTTTTTTTGTAGGTACCACTTTCTGTTGCCAAAGCTCTTTAGTTGTACCATGTTCTTGAAATGGAAGTTTCTCTAGTTTTATTTTTAAGGTGTGTTCTTCATATTTAGAAGTCGGTTCGTGTATGATATCCCCTAAGTACTGTACATCTTTCTCTTCCTTCACATTTAATTGGACATCTGCAATTGTATCTTTCTTTTCCACATGAGGTATTGGGTAGTTAGGGTCTACATCTGCTTTCTGGTTATCTTCCGAAATCATTTCATCCAACTGCATGGCGACTGCTTCATTTTCCACTTCATCTATCGTTTCCTTATAGTCAAAGTAGTTCGGTTTGATTTTAACTTTGCTTGGAGTAGTCTTTTCAAGAATTTTGTTCTCATCGCCTTTGAGGTGCCTCTCAAATGGAAGTAGCAACCTATTTGAAAATAAGAATAAATGAAAAAGTTAAAGAATATTAATAATTAAAAACAATTCGATAACTGGATTCTAGTTACCAGTGGCAAAAGAATAGGTCGGCATAGGTAGCAAAATGCCATGGACCAAGGTCTTCTTGGGTTCCATTCAAATCTAACTCATATCATATGAACTGTAGTTTGGATATTAAACAACAGCAATGCCAGTTTTAACAAACTTATACAAAACTGATGAACAATGAAAGAATTCTTTACACAAACTTCGAAAATATATACATATCTTATTAAACACTTTGATATTAACATTTTAAAACTTTAAATTGAAAACTTATTAATAAGTTTCAATTAACTCCCAAAATCAATTTTTGTAATTGGCATTCTTATTGTAAAATATTCAAATTTGCATGACTCATTCAATACTGAACGAATATTGTTGAAGATCGAGATATTAATGTATTTCATTGAGCTCTTCACCTGCTCTCAAGTTATAGAGTTGGGTTGTTTTACCTCTGAGCGACACTTTTTTGCACACCATGGGCTAAATGGCCAGTCACAAGGACCCCGAAGGCTCAGAGAAGGTTGGGGGAGGGGACCCACTGGAACAGCTGTTGGGAGACAGATGGTAGCCTCCCGTCAAGGCTATCCAGCTTGTTCTTTAACGTGCACAGGGTATGGCTCTCCTGCACACGGGGCCACGGCTTAACGTCCCATCCGACGGACGGCAGCCTTTCCAAGCCCATCGGTGTCCCCTACTGACTGTGGGCAGGGTGGTCAAGTTATAGAGCTCTGACATTAGCTTCCCATTGATTCAATATAGGGGTGTTCCTTAATTTATGGAATTCAATGCAGTACATTATAGTAATGCTAAAAATGAAACAACATAACCTATCTAAGAAAAAACGCAGACTAATTATAATATAATACGATAGCCATAATCTCTGGTGGGTAGGAGCCACACATGCCGCAGTGTGATATCATTGCTAACGAAAATTTTCGGTTCCCTGTGGTTCCACAGATACTTGATCAATCAGTCCCAAATTTCGTGTGGGGTCCCACTTATGTGTAGCTATATTGGGTTACGAGATCGGGTTCCTAGCTGCCTTGGGTCGAGAATAATTTCTCTGAAAGTATCCGAAATTTCTGGGGATCCTGCCATCACCTACGTTACGAATGGAGTAGTACATTAAAGGTGCAAAGCTATGAATGAAGTAGCAAATTATTGATGGGAAAAATTATCAATGGACTGATGTTTTGCACGAAACTTTTGAAGTTAAACTAATAAAAATTAATAATTATTTATTAATTTTTTTTACACAAGCTGATTTTGTCTCCAATAGGTTACTGATGCTGGTTGTGGTAGAACTGGTGGAAGGTTGGAATTACAGGCTTAGGGATCATCTGGGTTTGATAACTGAGTAGGCGAAGGTGTAGATGCCTCATTGACACCTGTTGACCGAAGCAAAGGATTGGGGTTTAGGTTTTACACTCTCCTTTTTGTTAAGGTCATCTTGATAACTCCCTAAAGAAACTCTAACTACCTTGGTGGTGCAGCAGAATCACATTGATTCTCAGTGATATTGCAACTGCTTTGGTCTGGGTTTGAATCCTGGGATTATGTGGCCATTTGTTCCACCATAACCTACTGATGAACTAGTAGTTTTGCGGGTCTGGTCATAAATTGAAAAGAATAATATTTTTTTCGATGCTTCTAATTCCATTTAAAATTTCAGAGTTCAAATCACATTATTCCAAAAAGATATTCATGAAAATTTAAAAAGGGTATATAACTGCATTATTTTGGAAAATGAATTTAACCTGCAAAAATTGAAAGCTGACTGCTCTTGGAATGAAATAAAAGTTGTTTTAAAATATAGGCTTTGAAGTTAGAACCCAGTAGCACATGATCATTCAGTCTTTTTCACTGGCAAGCTAGTTTTAAAACCATTTCTCGATAATGAAGGCAATCTGCAGGCCAGAAAGACATTTATGTACTACCGACTTTCACCTCGAGTAGGATACCAATGTGCTCTGACCACTGAGCTCTTTTGCAACTAATTGTGACATGAGCTTTCTCAGTGAAGTCCAGGGTGGGAGGATTGGTTCAGTCAGGAGCATGCCAGGGTCGTAATCTGTAGTTCTCAGATATTAACTTGTACGCAAGTAACTTGTGTAACGGTGTTTGTGTGTGTCATTTTATGCAGGTTATGACTGATCTGCATCTGGAACCAGCTGTAATACGTGATATATTGCTGCATTTGACGAGGTTTAGGCGATGAACAAGTCTGTCATAGAAATGACTTAGGCATATGGAATGCTTGAAACAAAGCCAGATTTTCAAGTGGCACAAATATTTCACAGATGGGTGCAATTCTGTGGAGGATGATCTGGGCAACCAAGCACTGTTCTCCATACACTTGAGTTATTTCTGCAATTGTCTGTGCACACCTAAGCCTTATCAAACAGAGTAATGTATCACCTATTGCTACTCAGTTTCCAAATCAGCCATAGTCTGCAAAAAAATACACACACAAAAACGAACACCTTTCCAAAGCAAGAAAATGATAGAGACTGTGTGTTGTTCTCCTGTTACCTACTACAGTATCGCAATGTGTTTCAACTTGCACGTACTATTCTGTGTTCTTCAAGAGTCTCCGTATTGCTACATATCATGCATTACCTCGTATGAAAAGCTGCTAATTTTCGACAACAGCAGTCCACGAATTAAACAATCCACTTTCGTACAATCTTTAATGCATTACCAGTCTCACTTTTTCCATAAAAAACATTTCTGATGTTGCAGAATTCTGAATTCACTCTCCATCAACATAAGAAAACTGTTCCATTTTCAATACCCTTTGAGTGCCAAATTAAATGTTATATGTAATTATGTCTAATTTAAATAATCTGTGGTTTTGTAGTGAGAATCAAAAGAGTGTGAAAACTTTTAAATCTCATCAATAAATACCTTTCATAATGTTTTCTTGTACAGGTTGCAGCACTTGTACTTCCTGGATCTCCTCCCATTGCATCATATATGTTTTTCCATAATTTTTTATAGGTAATCTATGAATAAGAAAGGAAACAAAAAATACTATGTATATGTTGAATATTATAAATATACAAACACATAAAAAACACATAAAGGTATCAGATTAACCAACAGGCACAGTAGACATGTGCTTAGAGGCCACCAAAGTTAGGGGGTCCTTTAAGTTGACTTTTACATAGTAGTACTACAGAAAACAAAAAGAATAAATAAGTAATATATTAGGTTTCTTATACTAAAGCAACGGTTTTTAAACTTTTTGATATTGTGACCTTCTAGAACGGGGTTGGAACCATTGTTTGGGTGAATAGCCAAAACAGAAAACAACAAAAGGTAAACCAAAAAATTTGAGAGTTTCAATTATAATGTTTATTGGGTCCGGAGCCATAACCAGAAAAAAATTAAACCACAGATTATTTTATTAACGAAAATAAAACCAAAGCATATAATTTTAAAATAGGTGTATTCAAGTATATGCAATAAAACTTCAAAAGAATTATTAAAATATCTTCCATTTATGAGTGTGACTTTAGAGTTTGAGTCTTCTTGACCAACTGAATTAAATCTGGAGTGTATTTAGAGCATTTACATGGCATCAGTGCTTTCAAATTATCGTCTGCCAACCTAGTCTAGTGCTTTATTTGAAAGAACATCATTAAAACATTTTCAGACTTGAATGTTGAACCAAAAAGCACCAAGAGCCATCTTTTAGAGTGCTCAGAGCTTCTGATTCCTGACTTCGGCTCTAGAATCAGATAACTTTAAGCATCTTCTTACCACATCTTTACTATGAAGGACCTATATACAATAGTTAAATGATTTCATTATGTTTAGAGAAGCTTTGTGACTCTTTCAAGTTGCTTATGATCCACAGTTTGAAAACCTTTATTTTAAGGCAATAATTTCAAGTTCTACACTGAAGTGCCATTGAATTAGGGATAGGAGACGTTATCCAAATTCATTACTGCAAATCCCGCATTTGCGCACATGCATGACTGAAACTCTGGCCATATATAGCCGACAGCTTTGGCTTCCCCATGCATAAGTCATGAGAAGAGTAATTGCAAAGGTGCGAGATTTAGATGCATTTGACAGAGGGTAGATCGTAGGTGACTGAAGGATGGGACACTCGATTTCCGAAATTGTCAACAAACTTGGATTTTCTTGTACGACAATTTCAAGAGTGTTCCGGGAATATGAAAATTCCGGCAAAAAAACGAGCACCCGGACAAACTGCAAAGGACATCCAGCCTCGAATGATCGTGGGCTTTGCCATCTAACCCACATCATATGGACTGATAGGGGCCAGACATCTGAAATCATCTCCCATCTGATCGTGGGTGCATGGACCATGCAATGCTCACTTCATCATTTTGGTTGCAGGAGCAGCCGACCTATTAGAGCCACTTCTAACAGTATGACATCGGGCTCAATGCCTTGCATGGTATAAAGAACATTGAAACTGGACCATCCGAAATTGGCAACAGAAAGCCTGGAATGATGAATCTCGATTTAAACTTCATCACACCAATGGGAGACTGAGAGTATGGCACCAACCCATTGAAGCCATGGATCCTGCATGACAGGTTGGAACAGTACAAGCTGGTGGTGGCTCAGTGATGGCCTGGGGTGTCTTCAGTTGGACGTCTGTGGGATCTTTGGTACGTGTACCAATGACTCTCACTGCATCCCAGTATGTAGTACTCATGGCTGACCATTTACACCCATTTATGGCCATCATGAATCCCAATGGAGATGGCATCTACCAGCAAGACAACTTTTCATCTCACAGGTTGGCTACTGCATGGTTGCAGGAGCATTCTGCCGACTTTGAAATGAATTGGCCACCTAGAAGCCCAGATTTAAATCCCATCGAAATTCTTTGGGATACCATCAAGCACAGTTGTCAGTCCCATATCCCATCAGCGACAGCCTCGAGAGAATTGTGGACAGCTCTGGAGGATGCATGGGTTGCCATACCTGTGGAACATTTACGCAAGCTTGTGGAGTTCTTGCCTCGTCATGTGGCGGCTGTTATCAGGGCCAGACGGGGTCCAACAAACACGTTACTAGGTTGCTATCCCTAATTCAATGGCATTTCAGTGTAGTAGAATCAATGTGGGAAATATTGATTTCAGTAGAATTGTGAAGGGAAGCATTAGTTCTAGTTGAAACCTAGTGGGGAATGTTAATTCTAATAGTATTGATGTGGAGAATGTTGATTCCAGTAGAATCTTGATGGGGGAACATTAATTCTAGTAGAAACGTAGTGGGGAACGTTAATTCTAGTAGAATAGTGTTGGAGAATGATTAATATGATATTCTTTCTTCTGAGGGATGATAGTCATGTGCTAAGTTTTGGAGTTTTACCTCTTAGGCACAATTTTGTGCACACAATGGGCAAAATGTTTAGTTCAGAACACCACAGAGGTTCAAAGTTTGGTAAGGGGATCAACTGGGCAACTGTTATGAGACAGATGGACACCTCCCACCTGGAGGGTTCTTTAATGTTGTCGCTGATGGGATATGGGACTGACAACTGTGCTTGATGGTATCCCAAAGAAATTACTTTAATGTGCACAGGTTGTGGCTCTCCTGCACATGGGACCATAGCTTTAAGTCCCATCTGACATATGGTGGCGTTTCCAAGTCCATTAATGTTCCTTTTACACTTAGAACAGGAATGGGATTAGCAGAAATCTCAACAAAAGCAAAGTTGGAATTCGAACATGGTGAACTACCAATTGAGCATCCCCCCCCCCCCAAAGTGTTGTGTTTTGAGCCCCTGTGGAGCCTGTACAATAGTAGTGATGCCAAATATTTACACTTCCCTTAAATAAATGAACATTAGGGCTACATGATAGGTATATAAGTTCTTTCAGTTCTTTGTAAAATTTAAATTCAAAATAAATAAAAAATTATTACCTGATCATATCCTCCAAGCTTTTGAGCTTTTTTGTAGAATAAATACAGATCTACTGTAATAAGAAAAATGAAAGGGAGTTAGTGCAATATTTTAACTATAACTGATTATAATTTGAAACAAGCAGTTCAAAAGGTTTATAAAGAATGCCCATATTATATAGAATGGAAATGATGTTTAAATAACTAACATTTCCTTGCTTTTAATATTGGTAAAAATCTATATCTTAAAATAATTTTAAAATACTAATAGAACAAATTCTGATGAAAAATAATCTCAAATTCAATCATATAGAAGATCATTATATAAATCTATTATTTAATTAATTAAAATAAGTAATGCAATGAATTTCACTTAAAATTAAAAGATTAAAAGAATTTACCTGGTGAAATACTTTGAGAGTCTACTAGATTAATTTTACTTAATGTTGTCAATATAAAGTAGTTTTAATATTAAACACTTTGGCATGGGCTGGCAAGGGATGCTCAGTGTGGATCAGGAGCACTATGACCATAAATATGATACGGGAGCAAAACAAAACTTTTTCAGTAATGAAAAATTTGCTTGTCTATTATACTTAAAATTATTATCAATTACATCATAAAAATTTCCTGTATACTACAAATATATATTTAAATACCCATGGCTGAGTGGTTAGCACGCTTGGCTACTGAGCTAAGGGACCTGGGTTCGAGCCCCGGGTAAGGCATGGCTATTTGTGTCGTTTTTCTGCTGAGGTCCTGCCATCCTCTCAGACCTTCTACTTTAGCATATAAACTGACAGGCTCCTGTCAGACCTCTGTGGCAAGCAGCTGCTTGAGGGGTATAATAAATGGCATGGGTCTTCAGGTGTCCCAGGCAATTGCCCATTTCACTCACGCTTAGTAGTGTCCCAAGCCCCCATAACAGCAAACCGTTTTATAATAATAATTCCTTTGAGTTTCAACGAAATTGGGGAAAAAGCTATTTTAAGGCATAAGAACTGTCACAGAAAAGGTATTGAAATCATGTAAAAAAAATGAAAATCAAATTTTTTTATCACAGCCTGGGACTTAGACTTTAGAGCATCCGTTAAAAAAAAGCTCTAGTCTGCCCTTGTATACAAGGATAACAAAACTGTAAAAAATTGAAATTATGTTTTACAGTTTTGACATAATTGAAAACAAAGAAATAAAAATCAACACATGTATTTTCAGTAGTTATCAACTGTCACAAATTTATATTCAATTATTATTTGCATTTCGTTTGATTTTGCAAAGGGAAATAAAAAACATCAATGTTATTCTGTCAAAAACTCTAGTATTTTGACCTTTTTGATTAATGCACCCTTATTTTAAATGCTTAGGAATATATTAAAATACTTTAGATACCTTTATTTATTGACCAAAAAATATGTGAATAGTTCCACGATGAAAGCAAGACGGAGGAACAAGAACATTGCAACTTTTACGAATAAGAAAGATTCTGTTAAAGTGGCTGGGTGTGAAATACGATGTTAGAAGTTGTTTTGGGTAACTTTATCTGTGTGGCACATTTTTTACTCAAAAGTCGCTAGATCTAGTAACAAAGTCGCTAAGTTGGCAACACTGCTGTGAAAAAATGTCGTTTTTTCTGTTTATTGATATATGTAATTTATGGATACAAAATTTAATGTTTTATTTCATTCCCATTATTATACTATAACTATAATTTTATCTATCTATACAAGGGGTACGCCAGTTACATACACATTTCCAGGGAGTATGTGAAGCATAAAAGGTTGAGAACCACTGATATATATGTTTTATTTTATTCTCATTGTTATACTATAACTATAGTTTTATCTGCCTATTACAAGGGGTATGCCAGTTACATACACGTTTCCAGAGGGTACGTGAAGCATAAAAGTTTGGGAATCACTGATATATATGTTTTATTTTATTCCCATTGTTATACTATAGCTATAGTTTTATCTATCTATACAAGGGGTAGCCAGTTACATACACATTTCCAGGGGGTATGTGAAGCATAAAAGGTTGAGAACCACTGATATATATGTTTTATTTTATTCCCATTGTTATACTATAACAATAGTTTTATCCATCTATACAAAGGGTACGCCAGTTACATACACATTTCCAGGGGGTACGTGAAGCATAAAAGGTTGAGAACCACTGATATACATGTTTTATTTTATTCCCATTGTCATACTATAACTATAGTTTTATCTATCTATACAAGGGGTATGCCAGTTACACACACATTTTCAGGGGGGTGCATGAAGCATAAAAGGTTGAGAACCACTGGGGTTGCAGATCAACAGCAAAGGTATTAGGTGGCAGATGAAAGATTCCAATGAAGTCCATGCAGCACATTCTTTAACATGCACAACGCAGGACTTAAAGGTAGAGCTATGGCTTCAGGAGCCCAATCTGATCTTTTTTTTTACTTATTTAAGGTACTCTACTTCATTTTTATTTATTTCAATATTAATATTCATTATAATTCAATTTAGTAAAAGAAGGCTAGTACAAATGAAATTTAGGTTTATATTTTAGTATTAATAGTATGAAAAATTTAAATATTAAAACAACAATATAAATAATCATGTTTTGCTTATTATTTCTTATAATAAAATGTGGTTTAGCATGGATTTCTTAAAATGAAATCTAGTCCACCATATATGGAGAAGCAACTGTTTTTTGCCCCTGTATGATTTCAGTTTGAGACCACTGCACTGGGAGTTGGAGGCACTCTTGAAAACTTTTAAAACCTATAAAATGCAGAACAAAATGTTACACTGCAATTGAAATCTAGTCTCTGACCCCCCCTCCCCTTTGCCATTTTCCTGCTCAACCGCCTTAATTTTTTTAGATCTGGTTTAGACTGATATATAGGGTGATCAGATGTTCCCGTTTTCCGAGAACAGTCCCTGGATGAAAAGTTCTGTCCCTGAAAAATAAACGTCCCCAGAATTTTTTAAATATTAACTTAGCTGCAGAATAGAAGCAGATTTTTAATGAATACCATAGTAAAGACAATACTTTTATAAAAAATTATATCGGTATTATAGGTGACTGAAAAATTGGGGCTAGAATTTTTAAATGAAAGTCATCGAACAGAGTGGCCAGATATTTCCCTTTTCAGAACTTTGACCAATTTAGATCAAAAACAGAAAAACTGAATTTTCAAAGGTCCCCAGATCTTTTTCTTTAAATTTCATCAATCTACATAGTTAGTGCTATGCTTCAATAGGTATGGATACGAAGGTATATTTACTTTGCTTAAATCCTAGATGAGGCACCCTCTGAATTGGAGTTTTTCTATCTTTCATGAACTTGAAAAGTTTCTGTAGAAACGTTTGTTCATCCTTGTGCACAGAATTTCTTAGGCCATTTGTTGATAGAATTTTCACCTGAAAAAGAAAGAAACTTATCAGAATAAAAATAGTGCTCATTAATAGAAATCAACTGGAAAAATGAAAATAGTTTTCCAAATGTAGGGTCTCAAACCCATGTCACATATTCTAACCACTTAACTAACACAAGCTTCATCATTTATCTGCTAATATGATTTTTAAATTTTCCTGACCTTGTAGTTCATGGCAGGTTTCATTTTTGGAATTTTCCACCTTTTAAGTAGTAATTCGTACTAATGGGTGATTGGAGAATGTAAATAATAATATATTGTTAGCCCTAAGAAACACGAAAAGTATATATCATTTATCCCATTTATTATGAAAAAGTTGGATTTTCTTGCCCCTAGGGTTAAGGTGCAAATCATCAAATGTCTATAAAATTAAATTTTTATTTATTATTACGGTATTGAAATATTATTTTAAAATTAACCAGTAAATTAATTAAAATATGAAGCAATTGGTAGAATTTTAACCAGTTATTAAAATACCCAAGTAGTTTTAATAATTTATTGTGATTTCTTCATTCCCAGAACAAAAAAAGAAAAGGGGAAATAACTATTTAAATATGAAAATGAATAACTTTTCTTAAATGTTACAGCATAAAGAATATCATAAATTATATTAATTTAACAGTTTTTTTTTAATTTGTTAGCTCGTTTCTTCTGCAAATGAGCTAAAATTAATATAAGAGCAGCAAAGGAATAGGGGAAAAAAATAGTGATAACATTAGAAACTTTCTAGTTTTAAGAGTTAAACAGCGAATTAACCATTGGTTCGTAAAATGGAAAACTTTATTCTCTTTGAAAATGAACGTTCCATATTCTCCAGAAACATCTTATTCTTCTATTTTTGTTTCATATTCCTTCGCAGACACCTTTCTTGTGCTGCCATCTAGTGACTAAAATTAACATGGTAATAGTTACAATTTACAAAAGATATGAACTACAAGGTAAAAAAAAATGAAACGCACTGATTAAAATATATATTTAAACATATTAATGTCTTAATATAAAATACACTTTAAATTTAAAAAATTTTATATACAAATTTAAAGCTTTAATTAGAATTAAAATTGATATACATATTTTAGAATATATTTTAAGATATTGCTTATTCCAAACAGCATATATTTAGTTCCCTGGAAACTGCTGTAGCAGAGCATAATTCTCAAAATAACATTATTTATTTTAGCTTGTTTTCCAAAAAAAAAATCCGAGATATTACTTTCACTTTCTCGTTTTCTTTCACTTTCTCGTTTTGTTGCTGACATTCGAATTTTTTTGTTTATTTCTAGAGATAAATTAGATTCTTTTTGAGTTAGGATAGCTATTGACGAAACATTACGATTAGCACTTTCTGAATCACCCATCAATTTTAATAGCGCCCTCTATCGTGTGAGAACGGCTCGAACTTTAAGCGAATATTACAAACGCTCTAAATATATTTAGGCTAGGTTGGGTTGTTTTACCTCTGAGCGGCACTTTTTTGCACACCATGGACTAAATGGCCAGGTCACATAGACCCCGAAGGTTGGGGGAGGGGATCCACTGGACAGCTGTTGGGAGACAGATGGTAACCTCCCGTCAAGGCCATCCAGAGTGTTCTTTAACGTGCACAGGGTATGGCTCTCCCGCACAAGGGGCCACGGCTTAACGTCCCATCCGGAGGACGGCGGCCTTTCCAAGCCCATCGGTGTCCCCTACTGACCGTGGGCAGGGCGGGGAATTTGGCGAAAATAAATCACAAAGCTATATAGGCTAGAAATTTGAAATTTTAGTGGTGGAGAGTTTGGGGGGGGGGGGGCGTATTATACCTCACGTGCCCTTATTTTTTCTCTTTATTAACGCAACCAAGAAAAAAGGAGATAATGTAATCGAAATGATTAATGAAATTAATATTACACACAGCGTATAATTTATGATATTCTTTATGCAGTAACGTTTAAGAAACAAATTATTCATTTTCATATTTAAACAATTTTTTTCCCCTTTTCCTTTTTTTGTTCTGGGAATGAAGAAATTAAAATAAATTATTAAAAGTACTGGGGCATTTTAATGTGGTGTGAATGGAAAACTATAATCAACACTACTCAAAGTTGAGTTTTTTCTACCTAACTATTTGTATCAAGGATCTTTGTAACTAGTTTTTCATTCTTTATAAGAATTGAAAATGACATAATTTTGCTCTTACTTAAATAAACAAATTTTAACCCTTTTTTTTCACACTTTGTCAGCTCGACTGTGTTTGACTTTTTTGTTTTGAGAGATTAATGAAAAAAATCCTTTTTGAGTTTTATAGGCAGAGCCCTACGCAGATAGCAAAAGTATTTTCTGCAACGCAAGGTTTAACCGCACCCGCAAAACTTTTATCGCATCCGCATATATTGATGATGTCAAATTTCGAACTGAATATTTCTGTGTACCAAATGTGTACACACTCATTCAGAAAATAATTTGTTTGAAAAGTTCCTTTTATTTTTTTATAATTCATCAAATACTTTGATGTGCTTGAGGTTGTTAATAGTTTGTAGAGAGTATATTTTAACTTTTTGTTTGTTGGTTCTAGAATATTTTTAAAGTTGAAAGTGTTTATGTTAAATTTGCTTAGATTATGATAATATATAGTTCTTTCATTTGTATATCTTTGACATTCAAAAATTAAATGTTCTATAGTATGAGGTAAATTGCATCTAGTACAGTCGCTCAAAAAAATAAGTGTACAATACACGAAGGTTACCAGATCACTAATTTCTAAAAAAATCGTTACCAGATATTTTTTCTGAATTCTGTAATCATCCATAGCGTTCGGATATTTTTTTGAGCGACTGTACAGTTCGGTGCATTGATTTATTTTAAATAGGGTAGTTCTTGCAAGTGCATAATTTGCTTTAATTCTGAGAATTATTTTTATTTCTTTTCCCGCATATATTGGCTACTTAATAACCGTCGAGGTTTTGTAAGTGCTTCAGAAATGATATATTTGTGAATAAAATAAATCAGTCTAATGGTCAATTAGTAACTAATTATTAACTGAAAAAAAATGTATTTGTGATGAAAAAAATAAGCTTTTAGTTTGTAAAAATATGTTGTACTAAATATCAAACATTTCACCTAAATGTAATTTTAAATTCTTCTGAGTTACTTTTTTTACTCTTTTAAATGTAATTATCGGCGATTATGGGAAGACACTCCTTTTTGATAACTCCCCCTACACATCACTACGCAAACTTCGTGATCTCCAGAACTGAAAATTTTACACATTTAAATTGTTATTTTCTACGTTACATTCCGATAAATTTTTAAATTTATATTCTGCTTTGCCAGGAAAAAAGATAAGTTTCTTTCGTAAAGGATTTTTTTTTATTTCTGGCTTTATCTCAATTCATTTTTTTACTTTTTAAAATCAATATTATCATTGAATTTTCAAATTTCGTTTCTCATTACTTCAAGTAGTTTTTTTTCACACTTGTCAGCCATCAGTAATGCAGTAATATTTTCTCATGTTCCTGTATCTTATTAAATACGAGAATTTATCTTCTATTCCCGTTAATATCAATTTTTTTAATCCGCTCTCCGTGCTAATATTAATCTTTAATCCGTTCTTTTAAATGCGGATATCAAAGAGCTCTATTTATAGGTGCTAATATAATATTAAGCCGACCCATGGCTGAGTGTGGTTAGTGTACCTGATCAAAGGGAAAAAAAATTTGTTCTACTGTTTCCGTAACTTCGTTCAAATAAGAAATTTTATTTCAACCGTTTATAAAACGGTATATCTAAAATATCATTTTTAACGAAATAAAATTTTTTGCCGATGCGAATAAAATTATCAGTATAAAGAATTTGTAAAAATAGAAAATAATTAAACAACTAGGTATATTTTTTACATGTTTTGGTTTTTAGCATCTGGCAACGCCACAATGATTTAAATGCTGTGAAATATTAAACCAATCACAGCGTTATGAATCACGTGATTGGTTCGACATTTCACAGCATTCAAATCATGGAGGTAGGAAGATAACAGGAGGAGCCCTAAGCACTTGAAAATGATGCTTCGGCGACTGCGCGGCAGCCACGTTGTTCTATTCGAAACATTGATCAGTAGTATAGGTGAGTAACGAAGTGTTGCGCTATAAAAATTAAATTTTTTTCGACATTTGTATTATGGCAGCCTGTTCAGCTTACGGCTGCACGAATCGCCCTTCAAAAAAGATACCAGGAATTACCTTTCATCGGTAGGTTTGTCATTTTTATAAAAGTTTAAATAATTATATAATGATATAAGCAACTTCGTGTTGAAATTACGCCGCTATGAAATCGGTCTTATTTCGAGTTACAACCTCGATTCTTCACCAGATTTTTTTTTTATTTTCTTCGGATTGTACTCAGTGATAAATGTGAAGATGTACTTCTTATATTGATTGATTGATTGATTGATTTTACGTTACACTTATTTGAAAATTCCTTCTGCAGGCTTTTCCGAATCTTACAAATGTGATTTTTTTTGCAGTTTAAATGCTGCTATTGCATATAATGTTTAGTGTTTTATCCATAAAATGTTTTCTGCTATTATCAGTGCAGTATAAATAAACTTTCAAAATCTGGTAATTGTTTGTTTTAGTCGGATTCAACGAAATATATAAATAGTTCTGCTATACAGTAATTCTGTATGGAAATATTCATTGTATTAAAAAAAGCAATATAAATTCCAAATAGCTTAAATGGGCTTTCTCTTAGTCGTAAAAAAAAATCTTCCCGTATATAACGCACAGTAAAACTGAGTATAGCACGTGAAAAGTAGGCTTGATTGCAGCGGCAGACGGTTTGTTTTGAATGCAACAATATGGCTACCGCCCTGCTGCGTCAGCATCATTTTCCTTGGACAGGAAAAGCGCGTCCAAGTCCTGTCATTCATACCTCCGTGATTTAAATCACTGCAGCTTTGCCAGATGCTAAAAATCAAAACATGTAAAAAATATACCTATTGTTTAATTATTTTTTATTTTTTACAAATTTCTTTATACTGATAATTTTATTCGCATCGGTAAAAAATTTCATTTCGTTAAAAATGTATTTTAGATATACTGGTATTAGTTAATACGGAATATTTTTACATAGAGATAAATCGAGAATTGGCTGGGATCGGAAAAAGAATTCTTCATACTGAATATTTCGAACTACAAATATATATCTGACTATTTAACTCACGCCGAAAGTTTGGCGCGAAACATATGTTCATTGGTAAGTTACATTTAAATTCCGCCAAAATTTTGACGCGAAACTTATATCCATCGATAACTTCATTCACAGCTTTCCACACGTACTACTACTCCATTCACAAGGCAGGCCACGACAACGCCCCCAAAATTTCGGACACATTTCGAGGGATTACTCCCGGCCCACGGCAGCTAGGAACCTGATCTGTTACCCCAAAAGGGTTAAAACTAAGTGGGAGCACCCCACCAAATTTGGGATCGGTCGCTGAAGTAGTCGCCGAACCACAGAAAAAAATGATAATTCCTGCCGCCGATGACGTCACCCGTGTTCTCTGCCAGCCGGGTTATGGTTAGTATATAACAGAGGTCACGGCCATGCAGAGATGCCTAAACAGTCGATCGCATTCATGTTTGGTCGATCGCCTAGCTAATTATCAACTTACTATTGTGAATGCACTAGTCACTGCCATACTATATCACAAGTCTTAGTGTTTGTGAGCGAATATGCAGCTAGATTTAACGGATATTTCAATAACGTGTATAATTCTAGTAATACGTTTGATGCTAAATTTTTATGCTTAGCTGGTCAAACAGTGTTAAATAATTATTAAGACTTATGTACAGTACTGTGCGAATTAGTTGGGACAAGCGAAGGAACGTTAAGTCCCTTCCACTGCAGAGTCTAAACTGCTGCAAGTCTAAACTTGTTCGTGACCTTCTGCTGCAAGTCTAAACTAATCTAACAGACGCTTCACCCCATTGAAGGAATGATGGACAGCAAAAAATACATACACAGGCGTTCGGGAGGCGAAAATGGTCCCAAAACTGCAGAAGCTGTTTCCTAACGGCGATGGGGTATTTCAACAGGATCTGGCTCCATGCCACAATTCTAAGCTTGCTAAGAGCTTCTTTACCCAGCAACATTCGAAGGTATTGGAGTAGCCAGGAAATTCACCCGATCTAAACCCCATTGAAAATTTGTGGGCCATTATTAAAGCGCGCATATCTAAGATGGATTGCACGACGAAAACCAAAATGATAGAAAGTGTCATGGAAGTGACACTTTCTACGACCTGAAGGAGATGTGTGGAAAACTAGTGGCATCAATGGTTGAGAGGGTGGAAGAATTAATTAAAGCTAAGGGGGGTCACATTCACTAACTATTTTAACTACACTATTAAACAATAAATATTTTAGTTGTGTCTTTGTTACTGCATTTTCCTATTGTCCCAACTAATTTGCACAGTACTGTACTATGAGCAATCAGGAAAGATTTTCTGTCTTAAAAGTCGATCGCAGAGTACAAAAGTTTGGCCCTCCTCGGTATATATGATAATAATAATAATGAAACCCAAAAGATTCCACATTTCTTTACGTATTTCTGGACATTTCTCTTACGTTTTTAAACTTTGATTGTCCGTCTTTGCTATCTTCTGAAGTATTGGATTCGGCATCAGGTGAAGTGGATCGTTTCGTCTTGCTCTTTTTCTTCCGCGGTTTATTCTTCAGAGTTGGTGCTGCAGGAAAAACAGAGGTTACTATTATTATTTTTATTCATTTCTCTGAACATATACGTATCATTACACATTTCGTTTGCGATAGAAATGTACCAAAAAGAATGGTACTTTTACGAAAGTTATTTTCAAACCACAGGTATTTTGACCATTTTTCTTCGAAGAAAATATAGGACACATTATAAGATATAAAACATTGGGCATCCCTCAAGCATTTTTCTGTAATGTGCACAGGGTGTGTCTTTCCTGCACATGCAAACGATAAAGACTTAACGCCCAATCTGACGGATGGCGGCTTTTCAACTCGGCGACGGTCTCGGTTATTTTGCACTTTGGGTTACTGTGGAAACTAAAAATAAAATAAAAAATAAATACCCCCTCAAGCAGCTGCTTGCCACAGAGGTCTGACAGGAGCCTGTCAGTTTATATGCCACAGTAGAAGGTCTGAGAGGATGGCAGGACCTCAGCAGAAAAAAGACACAAACAGCCATGACTTACCCAGGGCTTGAACCCAGGTGCCGTAGATCAGTAGCCAAGCGCGCTAACCATTCGGCCACGGGACTATAGGTTCCACTTTAGGCTACGTCCTTTTTCAGTTGACGGACTTCGCTGTAATATTCTTATGCACTGTAGCCGATTCGCCATTCGTATTATGATAATAAAAAAAAACACCATAAGGAAATTCTGGGAGTTTTTATATAATGACTTGGGCTGTATCTTAGAAATGCAAAAATCGGTAGGAATATAAGAAAAGGTTTTAAATGCTACCTGCTGATGGCGGCCATTTTACATTTTTTTGTGACCCTCAATTTATATGTTTTCAAGGCCCTCATTGATTTCAACAATTGTCGAAAATAATAAATCATTTGTTTTGGGTTTTTCTTTCCTTTATATAATGTGGCAGGCGATTTACTCGGAAATTTGAATCGTATTGTCCGAAACCCATTAACTGGGAAAGGACGTAATCTAAAATGGGAAAGGACGAAATCTAAACTGAAAACTATAGTTTCCACAGTAACCCAAACTGCAAGCTTTAATTAAAAGCTCGTGTAACCTATGTTCCTAAAATCAAGGGATCATAGGCTATCCCTCGATCTTGGGAACGTAGGCTACACGGGCTTAAAGGAGCTATTCCACAACCTATTTAAATAGACTCTATCTTTTAAAGTTAGATTTATAAGGAAAAAAATTAATGATTATCACCAGTCAAGTAAATTTATGAAAGTTTGGATTATAGCAATGGCAGGCATAAGATTTCACCTCAAAAGTTAATTGAAACTTAATAATAAATATTGTTTCGGGATGTTTAATAAAATAAGCGTATGATTTAGATGTTGGTGTCAGTAATACTTCCAGTTTCGCCAATACTGCTTTATATATATATTTGATTGAGATATTTAATTTTATCTTCAGTCCAGGGGCGGCCACGTAGGTAGCTGAGCCAGCTACTGAGGGGGCCGCCCAAATCGTTCTCTGAATTTATAACTATTTGTTTTTTTAAAAACATTTAGGCTAGGGCCCCTAAATATTATTCCGCTTAGGGCCCCCTAGACCTCTAAATCTGCTACTGCTTGTCACCTTTAACCATAAAAAGCATATTTTATAAGTTAATATAGAGTTTTGAAGTTAGTTTTCTATTGGTATATAATGGGGCTGTAACTTTTGTGCACCAGTGCAGACAAGCCCTGATTATCGGCTAGGCCCGAGCCTAGTCTCTATATTCCTAGGGGCCCCCACACTCTATAAATCATTTTTATTTAATTTTTTCGTAATTTTTTTTTCTTAATCTTCCCCCCCCCCTTTTTTTTTTCAACTGCAGGCATTAACTAAATTCCAAAACCTGTTCATACTTATATCGAAATAATTACGGAAAACATACCTCCGAATATCAAGTACCACTTATATTTAATGCTATTCCAAAGGAATTACTAAATATAGATTCTTTTAGAAGACTTAAAATGGATTTAAAAAATTATTTGGGATTTTCTATTTAGCTGATTTTCAGCAGAATTCAGAAAAAATATCTGGCAACGATTTTTTTTAGAAATTAGTGATCTGGCAACCTTCGTGACACGAAGGTTGCCAGATCACTAATTTCTAAAAAAAAATCGTTGCCAGATATTTTTTCTGAATTCCATAATCAACCATTAGTGTTCGGATATTTTTTGAGCGACTGTAACTGGGCGGTTTTTTATATTTTATCGAAATGATATAAGAAAGTATTGTTGTTATTGTTTTTTGATCAACGTTTGAAGATTTCGAAGAAAAATGAACATTTTAGACATCCCTGAACCTAAGTTTACTAGAACTTATTTCTATCTGTCCGTCTATTCCTCCAAAATCTCATAAAATGTAATAAAATAGCAATTGAAGTATCCGGGCATCGGCCTTGGATCGATTAACTCCACTTTCGATAAACCGACTGTTGTCAAATAAATCTCCTGGTGTTGTGGCCGTTTTCGACAGTACTACGTCAAGGATATGACGTGAAATTTTTGAAAAAGTAAAATTAAAAAAAAAATTGAATTTTTTTTATGCCACACTTCAATGGTGATAATTTCGTATAGTTTCGTTTTGATTAGTGATTAGAGTTATGCTCAAAATAAATAAGATTCTAAGTCTATTAAATTTGAAATTTTTGTTTGGGTACAAGGCGGAAAGTTCAAATTACTTCTGAGAGTGATGGGAAAAATATAGTGCGACGTAAGCCAAGAAAACTTTGACTTTTGGGGAAGGTAGCTGCTGAAAATGAGAACCGTAAGTTTGCTGATTAAACAATTATATCAGATTTTAGAAAATTTCACAGTTTATTTTTAGCTAATTATTCGAGACTTAAGAAATTTTCCACACTCACCTTTAGCCAATTATTTAATGTTTAAAACTTTTCAACTTACCTATAGTTTTTTTTAAGATTGAAAAAAATTTCGCACTCATCGTTAGCCATTTATTTCAGATTTAGATATTTCTCACAAGTCATCTTTAGCCATTATTTAATAATTTCGGAATTTTTGCCCTAATGGTTAGCCATTTAATATTTTCGACATTTTCATTCTAAGTTTTAGCCATTTAATATTTTCGGAATTTTTACATTAATCGGTAGCCATTTAATATTTCTGGAATTTTCACACTAATTTTTTAGCCATTTATTTAATATTTTCGGAATTTTCACTCTCACTTTTGGCTAATTATTTAAGATTTTAGAAATTTTACTTACCTTTATCCAATTATTTTAGTTTCTAAAAATTCTTATATTCACCTTTCGCCATTAATTTAAAATTTAAGAATTTTTCCTACTCACATTTAGACAATTATTAAAAATTTCAAAACCTACCTTTAATCAATTATGGTTTAGAAATTTAACACTCACCTTTGAGGGACCTGGGTTCGAGCCCCGGGTAAGGCATGGATGTATGTGTCGTTTTTCTGCTGAGGTCCTGGCATCCTCACAGACCTTCTACTATGGCATATAAACTGACAGGCTCCTGTCAGACCTCTGTGGCAAGCAGCTGCTTGAGGGGGTATTTATTTTATTTATTTATTTAGCTGATTATTTCTCTTGAAGATTTTGATACTGACCTTTAGTTAATCATTTAGGGTTAAAAAAAATGAGATTTGTCGTATATGTAATAATTTTTGGTATTCAAGCGAATTATTAAAGAATAGAAATTTTTGACTTCACATTTAGTCAATCATTCAATATTTAATTTTTTTATACTCAATTCAGTCAATTATTTAATATTCAAAATTCTAACCCTCATCTGTAGTTAATTTTTAATGCTTAAAAAATTCGGTAACTTTTACACAACTATTTAATGCTTAAAAATTTTGAAATTCAACTTTTACCAATTACTGAAGTCTGAAAAATGGACACCCAATTTCATCAATCATTTAAAATTGAAAAACTGACACTCAGTTTCATACGACATTTAAAGCTTAATAATTAACAGTCACTTTCACCAGTTTTTAGGATTTAAATTTTCTTGGCAGCCGCTTTAACTAATTATCTAAGAATTTAGAAATTTAACATTTAAGCAACTATTCAGTATTAAAAGATTTTGATACTCAAATTTAGCCAATTATTTAAAGTTTTTTAAACTTTTGGCCCAATTGATCATAATTTAAAGTAGAAACATTTTTAATGCAATCGCGCATAATCTAAGGTTTTGAAATTTTCAGTCGCCCCATAATTTAAGGTTTTAAAACGTTTGACACAGTCATCTGTAATTAACGGTTTATATATTTTTTGTCACACCCACCTATAACTGAAAGTTCAAAAATTTTGACACAGATTCCGAAATGAAGGTTTGAAAAATTTGACACGGTCGTCCATAATTTCCGAAAAAAATCCATAATTGCAAAAATTCTGCCCACTCATAGTTCGCCAATAGTTTATAATTAAAAAAAAATTGCCCATCTTTAGATACTATTTTGAGGTTTCGAAAAGTTGATACCCACCTTTAGCCAATTATTTAATGTTTTTAGTCAATTAAGACTTATTTAAATTTGACAATTACTTTTAGACAATTTATTACTATATTTTTAAGACTGGGTTGTAATCAAATATTCAACACTCGCTTTTAGCTGAATATTCAAGATTTAAAGTTTTATTTCACATTCACCTTTACCCAATTTTTTAAGCCCTAAAAACTAGATATTCACATTTTGCCAATTATTCCAGACTTTAAAATCTTGATGCATTTAACCAATTCACGTAAAAAAAATACTCACTTTTAGCCAATAATTAAAGGGTTTTAAACTTTTTACACATTGAGCTTTTTGTTAATTTTTTTTTCAACCTAAAAATATTGATTCCCACCTTTAGAAAATGATTTGGCATTTAAAAAAAACCGTCACCTTTAGGCAACTTTTTTTTTAAGACTGGAAAAATGGCTCTTATCTTTAGACGATTTTAAGATTTGAAAAATTGACTCTCACCTTCAGAGCATTTTAAGACTTGAAAAATTGACTCTCATTTTTAGACAATGATGCAGAACTTTAAAACCCAATTCTCACCTTTAGAAATTATTTAGGACTTTAAAAAGTGACTTTCACCTTTAGGCATTGATTTCAGACTTGAAAATCCGACTCTCACTTTTAGGTATTGATTTAAGACTTGAAAATCCGACTCTCACCTTTTGACACTGATTTGCGACTTGAAATCCCCGCTCTCACCGTTCGACAATGATTTAGGACTTGAAATACCGACTCTCACCCTTAAAATGGTTTTAAGACTAAAATTTGACACTCACTCTTAAACAATTAGTTGAGATTTAAAATATTTTACTAACCATTACTCGGCTTTTACTACTTAAGACTTCAAAAAATTGGCATTCCTATTTAAACAATTATTTAAGATTTCATAATTTTTGACATTCTTATTTACACAGTTATTTAAAACTTGAAAATTTTGATCCTCACCTAGATGTTCATAGTTGAGATCATTTTGCAAGAGGCCGTCGTGGTCGAAGGTGTCTCTGCAGAAGAAGATGTGTGATCTGTGGCCACTTACAGCAACACCTCCCAAAGCCAGAACCACTGCATTAGTCATCCATGGTTCGATCTTGTTGTCCAAACGGCTCAGCAATGCCCGATAGCGACAGTAATCAGGATACGACAAGATTGTAACCTTTTGGCATTTGGGATACGATAAAGTTTCTGCAATATCAAATAACGGAGACAATTTTAGAAAAACGCAAAAGTAAAAATTCAAGACATAATGACTACTTTAAGTCGAGCTGCTCTGAATTTCAAAATTTGATTTTACTCTGAAAACAATTTATCTGCTAACAATTAGAACAATGTTGCATTTTGCAAGAACTGTGTTGCATTTTGCATTTTACGTATACAATAATGAAATGGAATATTCTGTTGACAAAAATCTTTTTAAATTGTTTGAACGCAATAGAATCTCTTAGAACGACAGGAAGTTTTCATTCTAAAGGAGTTTTTAAAACATCAGTTTTTGTAGATGAAAATAACAGTGATAAAATAATGATTATCAAAAGAACTTTCAGTAGTGTTTTATTTTTTGGACCAATCACAGTACAGGAGAAAGTAAGTAATGCTTAATTCCTATCTTAATCCCAGTAATCTATTAATTACCCGTCCGTCGGATGGGACGTTAAGCCGTGGTCCCGTGTGCGGGAGAGCCATACCCTGTGCACGTTAAAGAACACGCTGGATGGCCTTGACGGGAGGCTACCATCTGTCTCCCAACAGCTGTTCCAGTGGGTCCCCTCCCCCAACCTTCTTTGAGCCTTCGGGGTCCATGTGACCTTGCCATTTAGCCCATGGTGTGCAAAAAAGTGCCGCTCAGAGGTAAAACAACCCAAACAACTCTATTAATTACAGTGAATTTTTGTATTCTTTACAGCAACGTTAATAAATTCAGGAAACATTTAGTATTAATCTATATAAATAAATCAATCAAGGATTATGGAATTTAATTCAGTGTCATTAATTTAATTAGTAGGGTAGGTTTTAGAGTAAAGTTAAATATTAAAATTTAGAACCGTATTTAAAAAACGGAACTGCCAACCTTCGTGTCACGAAGGTCACCAGATCACTAATTTCTAAAAAAAAAAATCGTTGTCAGATATTTTTTCTAAATTCTGTAATCAACCATAGTGTTCGGATATTTTTTTTGAGCGACTATATATTTATTTTTTTTATTTAATACTTTCATAATGTAATAAACAAATAAGGACATTACACTTTTGGCAAAAACAAAAGAAAACGATTACGGACTTATGACTTCCTGGTAAAGGAAACCAGCCAAACGATAATGAATAAACTTTTACTGCACACTAATTTATAACCATGACTTTCGTTCTTTTTTTTTCTTCTAAATTTCAAAACTATATAAAACTTTCATTATTTCAGTTTTAACCTTAAGAATTGTTTAACAGCGCAATAAAACGTTTTTTTTTTTCTTCTTATAATTCTTCTCAGAGAAAGAGAGAAAAAATCTAGTTATCTAGTTCTCTTTTTTTGTGCAGTCGAAAACACGGAGATTACAAAAACAGACGACTTCCGCCTTGAATACCGCCGGAAACTTAGTGCAATTTCAAGATGTCTGCATTCAGGCGCTGGAGTAATGAAAGCAGGGGCCTTGGATGGTACACACACAACACACTATATCGATTACCCGAACTCATGCTACACTAACACACACAGGAAGCAAACGGGTAGGGATCGTTTTTTCTTTCTGCCTTCTTGTATTCGACTGTGTATCATTCTTGCCACGGGTATGTATGTAATAAGTCTTGCCAGACGTCTGCTTCGCTCGCCGGCAAAGTCTCTAGCGCGCTCCAGCGGCCAGCCATTCGGTGCGCGAACATAAATTTTATTGAAACATCTGATGTAAAAGTTTGCGTTTAAGTGCAGTTGAACTTTATTTACTGAATGTCTACTTATAAACGATCGTAACGTTAAGAAAATAAATTGGCTCTGAAATAATAGGTTTTGCTTGAGCCTCGTGCCTTTTTTTTTTAGCGGGGGAGGGGGGAATTTAATATTTCAGCGCAGTTTGGGATATTATGGATGTTATGTTTCTTTGCTGCCGAGAGGTAAGTGGATATTTGATGTAAAATAAGAAGAGGAGCTTACTCGGGGAATAGGGAGAGTTTAGAAATAAAGGAATTTTGACGAACAAAACAGGAGAATGTTTGATGTTCTGTTTTTTTTTAATTTTTGGGTTTAGAAATTTTTTGAATTTGGAATCGTTCATAAATTGCGAATTATCTGGCGTGAGGAAAGGGATGGGCTAAATGGCCAGGTCACGTGGACCCCGAAGGCTCAGAGAAGGTTGGGGGAGGAGACCCACTGGATCAGCTGTTGGGAGACAGATGGTAGCCTCCCGTCAAGGCCATCCAGCGTGTTCTTTATCGTGCACAGGGTACGGCTCTCCCGCACATGGGCCACAGCTTAACGTACCATCCGACGGACGGCGGCCTTTCCAAGCCCATCGGTGTCCCCTACTGACCGTGGGCAGGGCGGGAGTTTTGCAGAGATAAATTTTAACACAATTTTAATTTGGGGGGCAACGACTACATATTGAATTAAAATGTATCAGATCAAACAAATACTTTCAGATCGAACAGAACTTTTTTACTTTCTGATTGAACGAAACTCACTTGATTGATCAGTTCTTACATACATACAAATAGCCATAATTTTTCTCTAAAATTTAAAATAAGCGGAATTTTACGATAATTTTTTATTAAAATTAAAAAAAAAAATTATTGTGCATTATATTTTTATATTTAAATAATTCGAAGGCTTATTAACCTATTAAAAGCGAAATTAAAAGTAATCGAAATCAACTTTTAGAATATTTATATTTCTTTTGTAAAGAAATTTTTTACTTTCTGAAGAACAATGTAGCAAAAACAAGGTAATCACAAAAAACTGAATCACTAAAAATTTTATGCTACGTATAAAAAAATGCGTATACATATATATTATTAAAATATACACGGTCGTATCAGAATAATATGACCACCTACCATAGTATGTGTATGGTCGGTGGTCACATTATTCTGATACAACTGTGTATGTATAAAATATTTATATTAAAATGTATTTGTTAAAACATTTATATAAACTGTATCTGTGAAAATATCTGTTGAAATATTTATATCAAAATGTACCTGCTTAAATATTTATATTAAAATGTATCTGCTGAAACATTTATGTTAAAATTTATCTGTTAAAATATTTATATTGAAATGTATCTGTTAAAATATTTATATCGAAATGTATCTGTTGAAATATTTATATTAAAATGTATCAATTGAAATATTTATATTAAAATGTATCAGTTGAAATATTTATATTGAAATGTGTCAGTTGAAATATTTATATTAAAATGCATCTGTTGAAATATTTAAATTAAAATGCATCTTTTAAAATATTTATATTAAAATGCACTGTTGAAATATTTATATTAAAATGCACATGTTGAAATATTTATATTAAAATATGTTAAAATATTTAAATTAAAATGTGTTAAATATTTAAATTAAAATGTGTTCAATATTTAAATGTATCTCTTAAAATATTTATATTGAAACGTATGTGTTAAAATATTTATATTGAAATGTATCTGTTGAAATATTGATATTAAACTGTATCTGTTGAAATATTTATATTAAAACGCACCTATTAAAATATTTATATTGAAATATATGTGTTAAAATATTTATATTGAAATGTATATGTTAAAATATTTATATTAAAATGTATATGTTAAAATATTTATATTGAAATGTATATGTTAAAATATTTAAATTAAAATGTGTGTTAAATATTTAAATGTATCTATTGAAATATTTATATTAAAACGCACCTGTTAAAATATTTATATTGAAATGTATCTGTTGAAATATTTATATTGAAATGTATCTGTTGAAATATTTATATTGAAATGTATCTGTTGAAATATTTATATTAAATTGTATCTGACGGTTTCTTTTTACTTCCGATATTTTTATTAAAATGCATCTGTTTCCGATTACAGATATTAAAATGCATCTGTTGAAATATTTATAATAAAATGCATCTGTTGAAATATTTATATTAAAATGCATCTGTTGAAATATTTATATTAAAATGAATCTGTTGAAATATTTATATTAAAATGCATCTGTTGAAATATTTATATTAAAATGAATCTGTTGAAATATTTATATTAAAATGAATATGTTGAAATATTTATATTAAAATGCATCTGTTGAAATATTTATATTAAAATGAATCTGTTGAAATATTTATATTAAAATGCATCTGTTGAAATATTTATATTAAAATGCATCTGTTGAAATATTTATATTAAAATGCATCTGTTGAAACATTTATATTAAAATGCATCTGTTGAAATATTTATATTAAAATGTGTGTTAACATATTTATTTTTAAATGTATCTGTTGAAATATATTTAAAATGCACCTGTTAAAATATTTATAATAAAATGTACGTGTTAAAATATTTATAATAAAATGTACGTGTTAAAATATTTATATTGAAATGTATCTGTTGAAATATATGTATATTAATATAACTCTATCAGCTGTATTTGAACAAACAAAACGGCCAGAGCCTTATGTTCATATGCTATTAAGATATAGAAATTGGCCAATTGGAGTAATGATTAATAAGCGACCTTGATACCATTTTAATTAAAGTATGAGTATCGGTAATTTTTGGTATGCAGTAATAAATTTCTGGTTATTCGAAATTTTATTTTTTGGTTACTTTGTTTTAACGAATATATATTATTCTGTTACACTAAATTAAAAAAAAATACTGTTTATAAGTTAAGTTTTTTTTTGCTGAATCCAATTGAAGATGGTTATAACTATAAAAAAAAATTATGAGCAGTATTGATCATTAGTCGGAATTTGATAAATGTGATGAATTTAGACTAAGCACTACATAAATTTAGCGATATTAGGTGAGAAGTATAGTAATTGATAGATAATAAAGCCACTAATAAAATGAACTCTATTGACCGATCAGTTCTTACATACATACAAATAGCCATAATTTTTCTCTAAAATTTAAAAGGAGTGAAATTTTACAATTTTAAATTTTTTATTAAAATTTAAAAAAATATTGTGCATTATATTTTTGTATTTAAATAAATCAAAGGCTTATTATTTATTAAAAGTGAAATTAAATGTAATCGAAATTACCTTTTAGAAAAAACTGAATATACCAGCCTGAAGAGAATCAATTTACAGATTTAGTGCGTTGTCAATATTATGTACGAAAAAAATAAAATTATTCACTAAAAGTGACCTTACTACTATAAACAGATCCAGATCTAAACGAATAAAGAAAGCTTGACACTGTATTATTATTATTCTTGTGGAAAATAAATATGTAATAATGAATAAATAATAAAGCTATTAATAGAGCGAATTCTACGACTGATTAATTTTTTTTCTCTACAAATGGCTGAGTGGTTAGCGCGCCTGGCTACTGATCTAAGGGACCTGGGTTCGAGCCCCGGGTAAGGCATGGCTGTTTGTGTCGTTTTTCTTCTGAGGGCCTGCCATCCTCTCAGACCTTCTACTATGGCATATAAACTGACAGGCTCCTGTCAGACCTCTGTGGCAAGCAGCTGCTTGAGGGGGTATTTATTTTTATTTTTTATATTTACAAATATGCGTAATTTTTAGTTTAAATTTCGAATGATATAAATTTTGAAAACTATATTAAATTCTTAATGAATTTTAAATAATCACAATTTTTAAATGTTGTTTTTTTATTATGAAACAAAGATTGCATTAATTGATAAAAATTAAAAAGTTATTGAAAATTAACTACTAGCAGAAATTTAATAAATGAAACCTTATCAGATTAAAAAAATATGCTGCATTACTAAAATAAAGTGAAAAACATCTTTGCACGTAAATTACCATTGTGCTATTTATACATTGCTGATATTTATTCCTAAAGTCGTAAAAATAAATAGAACCTCATATTTACGAATTCTTTCATATTTCAAATACTAATTACCGGAATTAAATTCTCTAGCCGGTATTATTTAGTCTATAACACATATTTAAAAACAACGCGAAAAAAACACACTCTTAAGTCGCATTCTGAAAAGAAAATACTATCTCTTTACGAAACGCTAACAAACATTTTTCTCTATCATGTCAACAAGATAGTATTTATTCAACGATAAGAAGATTAAATGCAAAAGGCTCGGTGAAAAATGGAACTCATTCTCTGACGGTTTCTTTTTACTTCCGATATTTTTAAAGTATGCCATTCTCCTGGCAACGGCACGTCCCGCTCCCAGTCAGCTGCGCCATCTGGCGAAGAAACTTCCAGCGTCCTCGGCATTTTCCTTATCGTTCGAAGCGTTGCTGTAATATAATATTCTCCCGTATCTGAATCGATTCGGTTATAAATGGCACTGTTTTGTGCAGCAGGGGCAGGCTGGCAATGCGAGTGCTTTGGGAAAGGATCGATACAAAGCAAATACGGCTGAGTGTCGAGAAAGGGATGGCTTAGGAGCAGTAATTTAAACAGTCTCTAATTACGCAAAGATGAGTAATTTCTACTGTGGCGAACTGACTCAGCTGGTTGCTACTGTTACTACTTACAATATCTAATCCGGCGTATGCCACGAGTATAATTAACAATGGCGGTACAGAAAAACATGGAACTGATTAAAATTATGCTATTATATAGAGATCTTTTTTTTAAAGAAAAATAAAAACTTTTTTAATTTTCTCTAAGCAGAATTACTGTTCTTTTTTATATTTTATTTAAAATTTCTCTGTGAAGAAGCTTGTTAATTCATTCGTAAAGGAATTATTATACCTCAAATAAATTTTATGCCGAGTTTTAATTTTTTTTTTCCTTTGATGTTAAGTTCTCATTTTTGTTTTGGCAACAGCAATAGTTTGCGCATGAAACTTGGGAGACCTACTATTACTAGTATTTTCCTTATTAATAACGTCATGATGTTATATAGAGTTTTTTCGCAAGGAAAAAAAAAATAAAAATTTTGTATTTTTTTTTCTACTCAGAATAACTGCTCCTTTTTTTATATTTTCTTTACAATTTCTCTGTGAAAAAGTTTGTTAATTCATTCGCAAAGGAATTTAAAAAAATACCCCCTCAAACAGCTGCTTTCCACAGAGGTCTGAAGGAACTTATCACTTTAATATGCTATAGAGAAGATAGGCGAGAACTCAGCATAAAGGCAACACGAATATCGAGGCTTACCCAAGTTCGAACCCAGGTCCCTTTGATCGGTAGCAAGCACGCTAACCATCCGGTTACGGGAACAGCCAGTAAATAGATTATTACACCTCAAATTAAGCTTATACCCAGTTTAAATTTTTTATTTTATTTTTAGGTTTTTATTTTCGTTATGGCAATAGCAATAGTTTCTGCATAAAATCTGGAATACCTAGATAATTCCAGTATTTTATCTTTTATTAATAAAGTCAAGCTGTCATCCAAATTTCTTTTTTGTCATCCAAAAACTTTTGCAAATTTTTAATGCAGAATTACCGTTTCTTTTTATATTCTATTTACGGTAAATATTTTCTGTGAAGAAGCTTGTTAATTCTTTCCTATATTATACCTAAAAAAATGTATGCCGAGTTTTCATTTTTTATTTTTAGGTTTTTTTGTGGCAACAGTAATAATTTTGGCATAAAACCTAGAAGTCCTATATCTTATCATTATTTTATGTTTTACATATTAATTAAGTTATGGTATTATATAGTATAGGGCTCTTTTCCTATAAAAAAATGCAGAATTTTTATTTTTTATGTAAAAATTAAAAAATTATTTTTTACATTTTTTTAAAGATTTCTCTGGGGAAAAGATTATTAGTTCATTCGTAAAGGAATTGTTAAGTAATTTAGATTTTATTCCTTTTAGCTTTTAAGTTCTTATTTTTGTTATGGTAACAGTAACAGTTTCATTATAACAAGTGTCCATTTAAAGCCTAGAAGACATTTTATTCAACTATCATTATTTTCGGTTTTATTTTACTAGTAACTTTATATGCATTATCTCAGTGTTAAATATTACTTCATCGCTCTTGAGCGAATAAAATATTTATTCTTTGGTGCAGCAACTTTTGTATTATTTATCTATTATCGCTTATTTTTGAAGTTCAAAACTTTTTTTTCTTATTTTCGTTGTGGTAACAGTAATGGTTTTTTCCTCATAAAACCCGGAAGACTTACTATTACTATTATTTTATCTTTTTCTTATTAATAACCTCATGCAAGAAAAAAATACTTTTTCTGAGCAGAATTAATGCTTTTTATATTTTCTTTTTAAAACTTCCCTGTGAAAACGCTTATTCATTCACGAAGGAATTATTATACCTCAAATAAATTTTATGCTTAATTAAATTTTTTTTTATGTTTTAGGTTTTTATTTTCTTTGTGGCAACAACAATGGTTTCCGCAGAAAACCTAAAAGTGTAAGATATTATTATTTTATATTTTTCTTATTAATAAAGTTATGCTATTATATAGAAAATTTTTTCTGCAAGAAAATAATAACTTTTTAATACACTTGGTAGTCCAAAAATAACTCTCTTTTTTATTTACTCTTTGTTCTTTCATTAAAACGTAATCCATGTTCATTTACAAAATCTGAAATGAAATATAAATATAAATCTGAAATAGAAAATTAGAAAGTTATTAGAAACTAAAATTTATAAGAAAATTGAGTAGTTTAAATATATTTATATACGCAAATATAAAAACATAATATTATTAATTTATTTGTAAAGGAATTATTTAACGTTTAATTTTTTCCTATTATCTTTTAAGTTTTTATTTCTGTTATGGTAACAGTAACAGTTTCGTTATAACAAGTTTCCATTTAAAACCTGTAAAACTATTCAAGATACTACAATTATTTTTTGTTTTATTTTACCAATAATTTTATATGTGTTATCTCAATGTTAAACATTACTTTATCACTCTTGAACGAATAAAATATTTATACCTTTGGTGCAGTAACTTTTGCATTATTCATCTATACCTATTTTGTATTTCAAAACTTTCTTTTCTCCTCATGTATTGTTAAGTTAAATAAAATTCAATAACACTTAAGAAAAAGTTTTACTAATAAATTAAATAAGACAACGACCTTAATTAACTGCAAATATAAAGGGATTTTTCCTTTACCTGTAATTTTTTCGAAATCATTGTCTCAAATATTATTCGTAAATATTTATTCACAATTTTAGCAACACTTATTGGATGAAAAAGATCATTTCATATTTTTGTTGCATAAATTTAACACTCTAAATATTTATGTTACAAAGTTTCTGTGGTATTTTTTATTGGGAAATACTGTTTTCTGCACAGTAGTGATTTGATCTGTAGAACAATTTTACTACCACAACAGTAGTAAATTAAAACTTTACTTTTAATATTCCAGTTGCAAATAATTATATTTTTATGAAAAATGGTGGTCCGGAAAGTTTTAAATGGAGGAGAGGAGGAAGCGTTGCAATGATTGAATCTATGATTATCCAGAACTGCTTTAGGAAATATATTATTCAAGCTGTCAAGGAGGGTTATACCCCCTCAAGCAGCTGCTTGCCACAGAGGTCTGACAGGAGCCTGTCAATTTATATGCCACAGTAGAAGACCTGAGAGGATGGCAGGACCTCAGCAGAAAACAACACGAACATCCATGCCTTACCCGGGGCTCGAACCCAGGTCTCGTAAATCAGTAGCCAAGCGCGCTAACCACTCGGCCACGGGACGGCTAACCAGCGCTAAGTCAACACCACACAGAAGGCTGTTTCACTAAGTTATGACGTCATCATAAGAGATCTTGAAAAAAAAAATCTACAAATATCTTAGATATATATTTCTGTTATTTTTACTGGTAAGTTTAAAATTTATCTTAATGTATATTTATAAGTATAAATTATTTTAATTTAGAAGAAAATTTTTCGTGTATTAGCATTGTCATAACACTTACACCTACGAATAATTTTTTTCCAAATAATATATATTTATAAATATAGATTAGTATAAAGATTTATTTTGAAACTTACCAGTTATAATAACAGAAATAAATATATAAGAAATTTGTAGATTTTCAAACCCACCTATTCTGACGTCATAACTTAATGAATGGCCTAGTAGACACTACCGCGCCTGGACAACTTTCCTATGAAAGGGGAAAAAAATCAAATATTTAAAAAATTTTAGTAAGTTAATCTATCTTTATATTTAACTATATCTTAATTTTAAATGCGTATAAAACAGTATAATTAATATTTTATTAAGGTATTACTTGATAAATAATTAATTTCATAGCATATAAATTAAAAAAAAACAAGCTGCCAGTCAAAATTTTAAATAAAAAATGTTAAATATCTAAGTAAATTCTTTATTTTAAACTTACATCCAGTATTAAAATTTAACAGATAAATACATATTTTAAAAGGTTAATTTTAAATTATCTAACAATATATTAATACAATCATTTTTATTTATTTGTTTTTCCTTTTCGTGTTACTTAACTGAAAACCAGTTAAAATTTCTGCGATTTAATTTTTATTAAAATTTATCTCTCCTTTATTAAAAAAAGCTCCTTTTTAAATAAATATCTGATGCTTATTACATTATCATCTAATAAGGGGTTCTTAACGTGAGGTACAGTCGCTCAAAAAAGTATCCTAAGACTATGGTTGATTACAGAATTCAGAAAAAATATCTGGGAACGATATTTTTAGTAATTAGTGATCTAGTAACCTTCGTGTCACGTGACACGAACTTGCCAGATCACTAATTTCTAAAAAAATCGTTGCCAGATATTTTTTCTGAATTCTGTAATCAACCACGGTGTTCGGATACTTATTTGAACGTCTGTACTATGGAAAGCTATGAATGAAGTATATGTAAGTTATGAATGGACATACGTTTCGCGCCAAACTTTTGTCGTGGGTGTAACTAGTTTTAAATGATAAAAGAAAACGAATAACGAGAGAAATAATTTCGTTACTGTCACGGTTGTTTGTGTGGATAACATTTAGCTTTAACTATATTTATTTTGTAGGATATATTTAGAAACTTAAATTTCTGGTAATTTTGTCAAATGTACAATTTAACTTTTACAATTATCAATAACTGCCAGGGCCGTATAATCCTAGGTCACGCCCCGGGTGTGTTCTTGGTGTGAGGGTTGGGTTGTTTTACCTCTGAGCGACACTTTTTTGCACACGATGGGCTAAATAGCCAGGTCACATAGACCACGAAGGCTCAGAGAAGGTTGGGGGAGGAGACCCACTGGAACAGCTGTTTGGAGACAGATGGTAGCCTCCATTCAAGGCTATCCAGCGTGTTCTTTAACGTGCACAGCTATGGTTATCCCGCACACGGGACCACATCCTAACGTCCCATCCGACGGACGGCGGCCTTTCCAAGCCCATCGGTGTCCCCTACTGTTCGTGGGCTGGGCGGGGAATTTTGCGGAGATAAATCTCAACGCTGACCCAGCTGGGCTCGAACCTGGAAACTACAGATTAGGAACCAGGCGCACTAACGACTGAGCCACCCCCAACCCTAGGGGGAGAAGTGATAAATTCCATCAGTGGTATAGGGATTTGGGCAAATTTTAAAATTTCTTTCTTCAGTGTTAAGTAGGGGTGGGAGGACCAAACATTATGTCAGAAGATAGGGGAAACTTGACAAATTCCGGCAGAGGTGAGAGGTGAAAAATTTCGACAGTAACGAGGGCGACTGCAACAAATTCCGTCAGTGGTAAGAGAAGAAGCGACAAATTATGTCAACAGGTCGATGGGGGCGGTGGTCGCGACGAATTGCGTGAGTGGTAAGAAGGGCAGGCAGCAACCGGAAACGTTTTAGAAACTCTGATATACAGTCGCTCAAAAAAATATCCGAACACTATGGTTGATTACAGAATTCAGAAAAAATATCTGGCAATGATTTTTTTAGAAATTAGTGAATTCGTGATTTTTAGAAATTTCTAAAAAAAATCGTTTGCCAGATATTTTTTCAGAATTCTGTAATCAACCATAGTGTTCGGATCCTTTTTAGCCGACTGTACAGTCCCTTGGAAAACTACGAGCTTCAAATCAAAGCTAAAGAGAAAGCAGAAGAAGATGAAAAAAGAATTGCAGATTTGAATCCGTTTTAAACAAATATTAGATATCTAAATAATTTTGTTTCGCTTTTTTTTTAACGTTTTACTCCGATTTATTACATATGACCTCTATATCAAATTTATTACGTTGCACATAACTAAAAGGAATAAATAACCCCTCAATCAGCTGCTTGTCATAGAGGTCTGACAGGAGCCTGTCAGATTATTCGCTTAAGTAGAGGGTCTGTGAGGATGGCGGGACCTCAGCATATACACAGCATCGATCCCTTATTTGGGGCTCGAACCCGGGATCAGAGCCACGCACGCTAACCGCTCGGCCACGGGACATGTTCCTTTACCAAAAAAAAATTATCGCTATAAAACACTGATTTAGTGATATTAAATGTTAATAATATATCAGTTAGTGATTAATACATTCATATAAAGAATATACTAAGTTCTGTAATTTTTACTATATATTATTTCATAATTTTTGAATATATATATATATCAAATGCATAAATTATAAACAGATGTATTATTTATTGATTCATTTTTAATATTAATTACATACTGATGCATTTTAATATTACCCCTATACTGATAAATTTTATATTAATTATATACTGATTTATTTTGATATTAATTATATACTGATCTATTTTGATATTAATTATATATTGATGTATTTTGATATTAATTATATACTGAGGTAACTCAATATTAATTACATACTGAGGTACTTAATATTAATTACATACTGAGGTAACTTAATATTAATTACATACCGAGATAACTCAATATTAATTACATACCGAGGTAATTCAATATTAATTACATACTGAGGTAATTCAATATTAATTACATACCGAGGAAACTCAATATTAATTACATACTGAGGTAACTTAATATTAATTACATACCGAGGACTCTTAATATTAATTACATACTGAGGTAATAATATTAATTACATACTGAGGTAACTTAATATTAATTACATACCGAGGTAACTAAATATTAATTACATACCGAGGAAACTCAATATTAATTACATACCGAGGAAACTCAATATTAATTACATACCGAGGAAACTCAATATTAATTACATACTGAGGTAACTCAATATTAATTACATAATGAGGTAACTTAATATTAATTACATACTGAGGTAATAATATTAATTACATACTGAGGTAATAATATTAATTACATACTGAGGTAACTTAATATTAATTACATACTGAGGTATTAGCTATATATATATATTGAGGTAACTTAATATTAGCTATATATTGAGGAAACTTAATATTAGTTATGTATTGAGGTAACTTAATATTAGTTATGTATTGAGGTATTTTAATATTAGCTATATACTGAGGTATTTTAATATTAGCTATACACTGAGGTATTTCAATATTAGCTATATACTGAGGTATTTTAATATTAGCTATATACTGAGGAATTTTAATATTGGGTATATACTGAGGAATTTTGTTATGGCTATACACTGAGGTATTTTAATATTAGCTAAATACACTGAGGTATTTTAATATTAGCTAAATACACTGAGGTATTTTAATATTAGCTAAAAACACTGAGGTATTTTAATATTAGCTATATGCTAAGGTATTTTAATATTAATTATGTACTGTCATATTCTATTATTACATACTTATTTATTTCAATATTAGAAATACCGTATTAATATTTTATTTTAATGAAGACATTTCCATAGCTCCTGCTATTTAAATTATAACCTATAAATATTAATATTTGAAAGATACCTGAAAAACTAATAACACAGCCACTATTCCTAAATTGGAAACCGGAATGCAGCAGAGACGGACGACCAGTATGAGTATGTTCCAGTTTTAATTTCCACACATCAATGAACGCAGAACCCCTGGTACTTGGATCGAAAAATAAATATCGACAAACAATAAACGATTTCATTTTTACGTAACAATCTTTCTTAAAAGTATGACACCTCTTTCGAGATCGTAGAACAATCACAACCTAGAAACAACCGATAACAATCGAATAGAAATTCTCCAATATTACCACCAGCCCATTTGCTCTGCCAATAAGCAGGCCGAGATTTACGTCGAAATTTTCTAGCAGACAAACCATGTTCTTTCTCGGCCGTGAAGTAATTGTTTTGCACGTTCATGACATCCGACTTTCCCCTTTCTGCTGGCAGAACCCCAAGGCATGCTTTAAGCCTCTCTGGCGATAAGTTGTGGCAGCTGTTACTACAGGGAGCTCAATCGATAAACGCTCTGCCTTCTCTATGGCATTCTCTCTTCTGTACGAATGATGGCCGGTCATGGTGGATGGTTTCCCAACGAGCTGTTAATTTCTCCGTAAAGCAGTCTTCCAATAAATGGATGGCCATTATACGAACCATTTAAATTTTTCGACAATTTTAAGGGATTGCGAATAATTTTCCCTTTGTTAATTACCGCCAATATATTTTAATTTCGTTGCCATGGCACTGAGGTAAAATAATATAGCGCAAGGAAACGTGCAATAATGAAACGTTAAAAGTTTCCTGAAGAGCTAATTTACGGTGGCAACGGCAGAGTTATTTGGGGTGAAAGGACGTCAACTTTTTTTATCCCCTCTTTTGCCAAGATGGCGGATCGTTTTGAATTGTTGCTTTTCGGTGCATGATGGGAATTAATTAATGTGTATCAGCATGGAAGTGTTCTAAAGTCTTTTGCTTTTTTTTTTGTTGGAATAATTTCATATGGATGAAGTTGATTTCTAGTTGTTGCTTTAATTAATTCATTATGCACTCAGAGAATAATGTGATTAAGAAAAAGAATATAGTAAGAAGAGGTACGAGCTGAGGCCATTCTTTTAAATCGTTTAGAATTTACTTAATGGTGGTCGTAGAAAATAATTATAGTAACAGCGCGTTTAATAATGAATGTTTAAGCAGCTATATTTAGAAAAAAAAAATCCATTTATTGTAAATAATGTTAATTAAACAAAGCTCTGTGCTAGGTTTTTGGTAAATGCGTCAAAATAATTAATATTAAACTCCCTTTCCGTATTATTACCACAGCTACCGACTCCGTTGCCAGGTTCACAATCTTTCCTTGTTGCCAGCAATTAATCTGCTGCCAAACGATTGCAACATTTAAAGCAAGATAGGCAGTTAAAAGTCTGTGAGTTAAAGAATTAACATTTCGATTAAATGTTTGGAACACTAAGGTTAATATATATTTGAAACTATTTAGTAGGAAACATTAAACACAGCACAATAAACACAGAATTTCTGACGATAATATCAATTCATCCTCGACAAAATAATGGAAGTCGTAGGAACAAGCTGTCACGTCACATGACATACTGCAAGCCAATGGCAGATAATATCGCTCTAGACGATTCTATTTACTAATGAGATTTCTTTGTAACATAGCGAAGGTCAATTATTGAGTCTTGTAACCAGGCAACTAGAAATAGGGAAGCCAATAAAATTTATACGCCGTTCATTTATTATCCATTACAATCAACCAGCAGTCATTAAGCAAAATTATACAACCCAGACATAAATTCCAGAACCATTAATGCATACAGCCTGTGGAGAGAAGAAACAGCTATATACGTTGATTAATTTGCAGGAAAGCTGTTATAAAGCAAAATACATTATTGCTTGCCTATAAATACAAATACTTAACTACCTGCTTCATTTAATATTTTCCCTTGTGCATTGCTAGATTAGCGGAAGAAACTAGCAAAGATGATTAAATTCTTATTCCAATCTACACGTTATTCAGGGCGATTTTGTAATGATATGGAATGTATGATTATAATCTTTTCATGAAGATTAATAAGGCAAAAAATCTGATAGTTGATCATTGTAAGGCTGTCTATTTTCTTGTGTAGAAAGTGTCAGGATTATTAATTTAATAACAGTCTAAGACTCCTGTGAGATCTCTGTAGCAAGTAGCTGCTTTAGAGGTAATTTATTGATTTAAATTTATAGTGGGACTTTTTTTTGTTCAGTAAGCAGGGTATAGTTGTTACAGTTAATAATAGATTTATAAACTCCGTTTTTCTCGGCTATTAATGGAAAAAGATATTTTAAATAAATGTATAAATCTATAAATATTCTATACTTGTCAACACTTTAATAAACGTTAAATCTCTGGGAGTATTATTAATATATTAAAAGTGTATGCTATTATTAAAAGTCTATGTGATTATTATTAATGTATCAAAGGGACCTGGGTTCGAGTCCCGGATAAGGCATGGATGTTTTTGTTGTCTTTCTGCTGAGGTTCTGCCATCCTCACAGACCTATGACGTATTATAAACTCACAGACCTCTGTGACAAGCAGCTGTTTGAGAGGGGTATATTTTGAGAGGGGTATATTTTTCACTTTTTTTAAATATCAAATAATACAATTCCTTTAAACTTTATACAAAGATCCTGAATGTTTTAATATTAATTTAACTTTTAAGTACTCATTGAAATTAGGTTTAAAATAATGTTTGTTTTTTTTACAGAAATTGAAATTTAGCAGGAGTTAATCATTCTACCACCAGGGGTGAGAATTCTTTTTTAAGTAGCTGAAATGAGTGATGAAATTTAGTAAATTGGCAATATTCCCACACGAGTAGAATATTTGAAGGTGGGTGGATGACAAGCTCAGATCTAGAGAAAAAGGCGGCAGAGGATTTCGTTACTTCATAAAAATATTTGAATGTTGCTTTGAAATAAATCTACAAGTGCAGAATTCATCTGCATTGAACAGTCGCTCAAAAAAGTATCCGAACGCTATGGTTGATTACAGAATTCAGAAAATATATCTGGCATCGATTTTTTTTAGAAATTAGTGATTTGGCAACCTTCGTGTCAAGTGACACAAAGGTTGCCAGATCACTAATTTCTAAATAAAATCGTTGCCAGATATTTTTTCTGAATTCTGTAATCAACCATAGTGTTCTGATATTTTTTTTGATCGATTGAACAGGAACAGACTAGAAAGCAGTTTCAATATTTTTTTCCCTCCAGAAAACATTCTTGCTAAATAACGCAATATTTTTTTCATTTCCATTCTAGTAGTCGTTTCAAAAGTTTCGGTGACGGTCGGAAATCAAGATGTGAACAAGGCATCGATTGCTTTCTAGTAAGACATATGAACAGAAATGCGTGTTCGCAATCATTTATTTTATTCTAAATTATTCATTTATTTTATAACAATATTCAGCTGTTAATGGCAGGAAAAAATATTAGGAATATTAGTAGAAACTGAAAATTCGGTGGAAACTTAGAGACATTCATTGCGTATAATGGAAATTGCCATTGAAACAAAGACGCAGCTAAAATTATAATTATCTTTGTTTTCAGTACCAGTCAAACCAATCCATTTTCAAAATAAACTATAAATAATGCATGCTATAAAGCGCGATTCACCTTCAAGTTAGCATTTTTGATACAAGAGCATTCTTTCTCTCTAGTCTTGAAAATTTATGTACGCCAGTCTCCGCTTTTCTGAACAATAAAGAATGAGTCATTGCACGCAACCTACGTTATCCTGTTGGCCGTCCAATAACAGGTTTTTTTTTTTCAGTTTTTGGCGAAAGAGTCTGTGTGTGTGAATCGTTTGGCAACCACCTGCAGACTTCGGATGCGAGGCTGTGTGGACGTGCTAATGTGTTCTAACCTCAGGCTATAACTATGTGTGCAGGTGTCCAATACAATATGGGACAAACGGGGAAAAAATGGTTGATACTAAGAACATTATAATTAGATCCTGAAAACTTCCGCTGATACGTGGTTGAAACTTGAAAGGACGGCTAGAGAAATTCTTCGTTTTTTGGTGTAGATAAAAATCAATAATCGTGTGAATAATGAACAGCTGCAGTTAGCTTTATAATTCAATGTGTAGTGTGGTGAATGAATTAGAAAGCTCGATTCCATTAATTCGTCTTAAAATTATGCATACGAAACTAATTAGCGATGCTAGGTAGAAGATTCTTTTGCAAAATGTTTTGGAAATAAGACTTTGCAAGATATTAATTTTTTAAAAATAAATTCTTTTAATTTTATTGGTGGCAACACCTGAAAAAATCAGCTGAAACTCGTTCGGTTATGAAATTCTTCATTTTTGGATTAGATAATAATCAATAATCGTGTGAATAATGAACAGCTGCAAAGAACTTTGTAATTCGATGTGTAATATGGGAAATGAATTAGAAAGTTCGATTCCATTAATTCACTTTCTTAAGTTCTAGAATTATGCATAATATAGTTCGCAAAATACGATGATATTTAGTGATTCCAGACAGAATATTCTTTGGCAAAATGTTTCGGAAATGACTTTTTGAGCTACTTAAAAAAACTAAATAATTTCTCTCTAATTGGATTGGTGGCAACACCTGAAATAAATCAAATGAAACTCGTTTGGTTATAAAATTCTTCATTTTTGGATTTGATAAAAATCAATACTCGTTCGAACTGAATTTTATAATTTGATGTTTAATATGGGGGAATGAATTGGGAAGCGCGATTCCATTATTTCAAATTCTTAAATTCATTTGAGAATTATGCATATTTGGTAAAATACGAAAATAATTAGCGATGTCAGATAGATTATTATTTTGCTAAATGTTTTAGAAACGACTTTCAAAGATGTCTAAAAATTTTAAATAATTTCTTCTAATTTTATTTGGTGGCAACACGATAAAATGAACTGAAACTCGTTTAGTTATAAAATTCTTTGTTTTTAGTTTAAAAATCAAAATGTGTGAATAATGAGTAGCTGAAGAGAATTTTATAATTCAATGTGTGGTATGGGGAATGAATTAGAAAGTTCGATTCCATTAATTCAAATTCTTAAGTCTTTCTAGAATATGCTTAAATATTAGCGTTGCCAGATGGAAGATTTTTGTGCTAAATTTTTTGAAAATAAGACTTCGTAAAAATATGAAGATAGTAAATATTTTTTTTTTCAAAATTTGGTAGGTGGCAGCACCTGAAAAAATCAACAGAAACTCGTTTGGTTATAAAATTCTTCGTATTTGGATCAGATAAAAAACAGTAAATCGTGTGAATTATGAATAACTGCAATTAATATTACAATTTAATATATGGTATGACGAATGAATTAGAAAGTTCGATTGCCTTCCATTAATTCAAATTCTTCAGTTCCTCTGGAATGATTCATAATACAGTTCATAACTTTCGTAAATAATTATCTGGCACTGATAATAAAATTCTTAAATAATCAACAATACCAGATAGAAAATTCTTGTATCCAAGGGAGAGAGCTAACCCCCCCCCCCCAAAAAAAAAAAAAATTTTTTTTCAAATTTCAAAACGGGAATCTTTATGTGTTTAAGTAATTAATTGCAGCTCTTATTTATTAAAATTATATGGCTGTTAGAAAATAAATAATACACCACTGTAGCAAATTCTCTAGATTTTGTTGTATTTATACGAGAGGAATGCATTTTCATTTATTGAAAAGTATGCAATACATGACTTTAATATTAAAATTATAGTAAATTTGAGTTTTAGCTGACGTAATTTTGATATTTTTCAGGAGCCCCTCACCAAAATTTCTGGGTGCACTCCTGCTTGTGTCAGATTTTTTCGAAACTATTTTGTAACAAAATAAAGTAAATTTTTCTATTTGCTGTCTATACCTGGAAAAAAATCAGCTGAAAGTCGTTTAGTTTTCAAATTCGTTGATTACGCTTAGTGCAGAGAGAAGGAAGTTTAATTTTTAGATAAGCTCTAGTTTGATTTGGAACTAAATTAGCTAAAATAATATGGCACATCTGCACGCGGCACCTTTTGACAGTTGAGAGCTTTTTGTTCAAATTCGAACATGTGCAGTGTAAACGTGTTCACTGCCAAAATAAACCAGAGCATGACCAGCACGCTCTACCACCAAAATTTCAAATTATTGGGAGATTCTGAAGATATTGATGCCTCCAGACAAACAAAACATTAATAACTCCGCTTAAAAAAATGATCTAAAAAATGTTACAATATTAAAAACTCCAAAATATTGTTGTGCTTAATAAAAACATTTTAAAGCTGAGTGTTAGTATTATTTAATAAATAAAAATATTATCGAGACTGAAAGCAGCTCAGGTTACTAAGAAAGAAAGCATTACTCATAATTTCGTTTACAATGAAACTTGATTACCGTAGTCTTTCTATCTACAGATCAGGATTCCGTTTTCGTCATCTCTAACAAAGTTCTCTTATTTCCCTTGCCATGAGAAAGCAACTTTCATTTACAGTACGCAGTCCACCGCTACTGGAATTCCCAACAAATGAGGTCACAGCTGTCCCAAGGTCACTAAACTGAGATACCATGCAACTATAATAACTTTTCATTCTACACAAGCATAAACAAAACATGGCAGTTGCAAGTTGATTGCAGCGTTTGCTTCAACAGAGCAGCGCCACCTGCCTTCTTTGAATATCTACTTTATCAGTCATTAATTTTAAATTTATGACATGCTGTCATGTGTAGCGTTGATATTGCTATATTTTAACTTTTTATACTGTTAAAATATGTTATTCACATCTGCTTGTCCTATATTATTAAATTATTAAGTTAAAATATAATTATCTCACATGCTTGCAACATTTTGTTAAATTCTTACAATTTAAAAACCCAAGCTTTCTAAACGTCATTTACTTCTAATAAATTATAATGTAATAAACACGCTAGCTGCATTTTTAAAAAAATTATAATAAATGAAAAAGACGCTTGCTAAACTTTAATTCTAATAATGATAGAATATAATACACAAGCTTGCTAAAATTTTATTTAATTCTTATAACGTTAAAATGCTTTCCTCACACGAGCTTGCTGTATTTTACATAATTCTTACGTTAAAATATTTTTATTCAAAACTGCTTGCCTTAATTTTTTAAATTCGTATAGTTAAAAAATGCTTGTTAAATTTTGCCTATTTCTAATAATGTTAGAATATAATACTCACATATGCTTTCTAAATTTTTTTATTCTCGTAATCTTAAAATATTTTACTTGCACGTGCTTGCTTTGCTGTGAATAACACTAATGTAATTCTTACATTAGTGTTATTCACAGCTTCTTACTATATTTTTATTAAAGTACATATTTTATTGACACACGCTTGCAATATACTTCTGTACCAAAACTATCTGTGTGATGTTTAATATTTCACTGTTAAAGTGTCAGATTTCTATCAAAATATGCAAATTCTGATCAGGATAACTTTTGACTTTTGTTTAGCCGAAAAATAACTACCAAAAATTATAATTTTTAAAAAACTTGATAGTGACTAACAGATATATACACCCAATTCTGTTTTTACACGGTAGACAGGTTCCCGAAAAAACCGTGTAAAAAAAAAATACAGTGCATATGAAAAAATAGAAGATTGGTTCCAGACGTGAAAACCCAGTACACATCATGTTGTTTTCAAATAAATCATATCAAAATCTTTAATCAAATCCCCGGATAAGGCATGGATGTTCGTATTGCTTTTCTGCTGAGGTCCTGCCATCCTCTCAGATCTTCTACTGTGGCATATAAACTGACAGGCTCCTGTCAGACCTCTGTGGCAAGCAGCTGCTTGAGGGGGTATTTATTTTATTTATTAAACACATATTTTATTTTATAAACTTATAAAGATAATTATATGTACATATATAAAGTAAATTATCCTTCATAAAGAAAATAATATGTCATTAATTCAAGAATAAAAAAGTGCAAAAAATATGATTTGCATATGCTTATTAACTAGATTTTATTCGTTGTCACTTTCTGACAATAGACACGTTCGTTTGCGTAAGACTGGAATTAAATCACTTTCATCACTTGAAACATTTTGGCCGTCATAGTCATGTTCGTACTCCAATGGTGAAATGCTCTCTGTGGCATGGGAACCAAATTATCACTTGTTTCCAGTGATTCTAAAGTTTGATTAGTTTTGACAACGAACTCTGTAATCAATCGTTAACATCCTGCTTTGACTAGATCTTCGTATAATTCTTGATAACGCGCCATACATGACTTCAGTTCACATTTAAACTGCTCAGCTCGTTCGACAATGGGATCATGTGTAAGAAAATGACTTTCCAATTTACTAGCCATTTGAAGCCCTTCTTTAATAAAATCTGCAGTGAGTGTCACCTCTTCATCACCATCACTTTTTTTTTTCATCAGGAGTTTCAAGGACATCTACTATTTCATCTTCGCTAAGAGCTTTGTCAACCAGCAATTCATCAATATCTGCAAACGATAAATCATCGAATCCTTCTCCACCAACTGCATGTGCTTAAGTGATGATATTAGGATATTACAATAATAATTTACTTCATGCATGGGGTTACAGTAAAGCCAAGGTACAGTCGCTCAAAAAAGTATCCGAACACTATGGTTGATTACAGAATTCAGAAAAAATATCTGGCAACGATTTTTTTAGAAATTAGTGATCTGGCAAAGCATTCAGAAAAAATATCTGACAACGATTTTTTTAGAAATTAATGATCTGGCAAAGAATTCAGAAAAAATATCTGACAACGATCCTTTCTAGAAATTAGTGACCTGAAAATCACTAATTTCTAAAAAAAATCGTTGCCAGATATTTTTTCTGAATTCTGTAATCAACCATAGTGTTCGGATACTTTTTTGAGCGACTGTACAGGTAATTTTGGATATTAATTTAAACGTTCAAGTGGCTCTCCAGTTGCAAGACGATATAAAATTTGGATCTTAGTATCCAAAGATATAGCTTTCCAATCAACTATACAAAAGCAGAAAATGCTTTTTTATAGTTGAATTATCCGACACCGTGGTAAGGCTTACGAAAAATATTTAAATTGTAGTTAATAAATCAGATGATGAAAAATTCTAAATTACCTATCAGCAAAATTTAATAAATTTACATTATGCAAACAAAATTTTAAAAAGCAAAACAAAAATTTTTTCCGATTTCTTCTATTAATCTAAACGCTTCTAACTTTAAACACGAAATGAGAGACCAAGACAAACGTATGTATTGAAGATAAAATTGAGGGGAATTCCCGGAACTCAATGTTGCCACTTTATTCCGAATGAAGTAGGTTTTGTACAATTTTTCCATAAAATAAAGAAAACTTGTTGTGTAGTTATGTTTGTGTAGTTTTCATTTTGGGGATTTTAGTGCACAAAATGTGTATAGCACATTTTCGAAGTTAAAACTACTTCGAAAAATGTGACCATAAAAGCGGCATCTTTGTTATAAACGTAAATTCTAGGAATTTTTTTCTCGAATAGGAATATTTTTGCAGAATTAAATTCAAATGGGGATTTTTTTAAAAAAGGCGCCGTTTGAACCGTGTTACATCAAAATAAATCGTGTAAAAAGAGAATTGAATTTTTTTCTACACCGTGTTAAATCAAAAACTCGTAAAAAACAATCTGTGTAAAAACAGAATTGGGTGTATATATAAACATGTTACATATCAAATGAAAGAGCATTTTCTTCTGAATAATAAAGTAACGGAAATTAAATTATTTTTTCGTAACTAACAGAAAATATACGTATACAGGAATTCAGTTATTATTAGCAACAAAATACAGCTCAGCAGGCATGTACAGTCGTTCAAAAAAATATCCGAACACTATGGTTGATTACAGAATTCAGAAAAAATATCTGGCAACGATTTTTTTTAGAAATTAGTGATCTGGCAACCTTCGTGTCACGTGATTACAGAATTCAGAAAAAATATCTGGAGCGTGCACAGCAACTGTACACGCTCCAGTTACCGTTCACAGCAACGGTAACTGCACACGCTCAATGTGAACGGTAACTGCACACGCTCAATGTGAACGGTAACTGCACACGCTCAATATTTCCGTGAGTGAGCCCACACGATCCAAGTTTTTGTGAGCTCACACGATCCAATGTGCTGTGAACATTAACCGCAACCGCTCCAGTTTGCTGTGAACGGTAACTGCACACGCTCAATATTTCCGTGAGTGAGCCCACACGATCCAGGTTTTTGTGAGCTCACACGATCCAATGTGCTGTGAACATTAACCGCAACCGCTCCAGTTTGCTGTGAACGGTAACTGCACACGCTCCATATTCATTGCATTATATATTCATACGCATTATAGATATTAAAAAAAGTATCCGAACGCTATGGTTGATTACAGAATTCAGAAAAAATATCAAACAACACAAAACATTTCAATTAGATCTATTTTTTCAGTCTTTCTTGATCCAAAACCAAAAAACCCTTATGCAACGACCAAAGTAACATTTCTAAAAAGCAAAGCCAAAACAAGAAAGATATCTTGTATTTATTACCATTGTTTGGATTTAGTACAACAGGACTGCTGATACTCTGATAGAGCTTGCTCAATGATACATGAAAAAAAGCAATGGATACAAAAAGACTTGGGGAGAGGGAGAAGAGAATGGAATATTTATGCGTTATTCTTTGTGATTGTTAGTTGGACTGTGGCAAGCATTGAAAATGAGATTCATTCACAACAGAACTGTCATATCGCGAAACTACATGCTGCCGGTTATGGAAGTGACGTCACATCTGCATGCTTGAACTCACTTGCAAACTTCCAAACAATACCGAACGACAAAAGAAGATTGATTTTGTTCACGAGTGTGAGAAAAATCTTATTCCCTGGCTCCTACCTCCTTCTAACCCCTTTTAGCCTTGGTTGCAAGGGTTTCGTTGGTATTTTAAAAGCTCAGCAGAATTTTTTTTTTTCAAATATAAGCGGCATGTGACCAGCAGGGAGATGGAAGCAATTTCTAGAGCCAAGAAAATGGGCGATTACGGTTCGGCTCAAGAAAGAGGAAGAAGTCAAAATGGTAGAAAGAGATGGAAAAAAAGAGTTGAATAAAATGAATCGCTGGCTCTGTCTGTCTCAACTTTGTATCGTTCAAGGCGGATGGCGTATCTTATTCAAGGCAGTCGGAGATGTTTTATTTCAATTCATAGCAGAGAAGTTGAACTGGAAGAAGGTTTAGAGCGAGTTGCGGATGGACAAAGGAAGGAAAATCAGAAACCATTCCAGTAACCATTGCAGCAGCAGTTATTGCAGTTTTTCTTTAGCGACTAGGAATCTATGGAATGGGCCAAACAGCGAACTCTGAGAAAGTTCTCATTTTTGCGTATTTGGGTTGTTTTACCTCTGAGGGAATTTTTTTTGCACACAATGAACTAAATGGCCAGGTTACAATGACCTTGAAAGTTGGGGAAGGGGATCCACTGGAACGGATGTTAAGAGACAGGTGGTAGCCTCCCGTCAAGGCCATCCAGCGTGTTTTTTAACGTGCACGGGTTTGGCTCTCCCGCGAACGGATCACGGCTTAATGTTACATGCGACGGACGATTGCTTTCCGAGTCCATCGATGCCCCCTACTGACCTTAGGCAGGGAGGGGAGTATTGTGGACCAAACGTGCCCAACTGGGTTGTTGGGTTGGGTTGTTGTTTTACCTCTGAGCGGCACTTTTTTGAATATAATGGGCTAAATAGCCAGGTCACAAATACCCCAAGGGCTCAGAAAAGGTTGGGGGAGGAGACCCACTGGAACAGCTGTTAGGAGACAGATGATGGCCACCCGTCAAGATCATCCAGAGTGTTATTTAACGTGCACCGTTTATGGTTCTCCCGCACACGGGGCCATGGCTTTACGTCCCATCCGACGGACGGCGACCTTTTAAAGCCCATCGGTGTCCCCTACTGACCGAGGACAGGGCGGGGAGTTTTGCGGAGATAAATCTCAAAACCGATGAGACTCGAACCTAGGAACTGCAGATTACGAGACAAGCGTGTCCCGCCCCTGGGACAGTGGTGAGAACGCTTAGCTACTGATGAAAGGGATCTGGGTTCGAGCCCCGGTTAAAGCATGGATGTTTGTGTTGTCTTTCTGCTGAGGTCTCACCTTCCTCGCAGATCTTCCACTATTACGAATTAAATTGACAGGCTCCTGTCAGACCTCTGTGGCAAGCAGCTGCTTGAGAGATAATTTACTTTTACCAAGTACAGTCGCTCAAAAAAGTATCCGAACACTATGGTTGATTACAGAATTCAGATAAAATATCTGGAACGATTTTAGTGATCTGGCAACCTTCGCGTCACGTGACACGAAGATTGCCAGATCACTAATTTCTAAAAAAAATCGTTGCCAGATATTTTTCTGAATTCTGTAATCAACCATAGTGTTCGGATATTTTTTTAAGCGACTGTACACACGTTCGGCGTGCGAAATTTTCATTATGGACAACTAGTACAATACACGTCATCACCAAAGAACTGACAGCGTGAGAACCAAACGGGGCGGGGTTGGCTCAGTCGGTAGCGCGCCAGGTTCACAATCTGCACTTCCCAGGTTTGAATTCCACTGGAATAGCGTTGAGATTTATCTCCTCAAAACGCTCTGCCCACGTTCGCTAGATGGGCTTGGAAAGGCAGCCGTCCGTCGGATGGGGCGTTAAATCCGTGCCTCCGTGTGCGGAAGAGTCATACCATATGCATGTTATAGAACACATTGTATAGCCTTGACCGAAGGCTACCATGTCTCCCAACAGCTGTTCCAGTGGGTTCCCTCCCCCAACCTTCTCTGAGCCTTCGGGGTCCTTGTGACCAGGCCATTGTGTGCAAAAAGTGCCGCTCAGAGGTAAAACAACCCAATTAAACTGTGTTGCATATGCCAGTGACTGCGGGGTTGCCAGCTTTAGATGGGTATTTAATTACGTTCAGTTGGCGCGAAATAATAAGCATTTACATTTCGGGTTGAGCGAATTTTGAATCTCTCTGTACCATAGATCATTCTGTAATTGGAAATCTCCATATACAGTCGCTCAAAAAAATATCCGAACACTATGGCTGATTACAGATTCGGATACTTTTTTGACCGACTGTACCTAGGGCCGGATATAGAGGGGGGGGGGGGGGGGGGGACAAGGGGTTCATCCCTTCCTAATACTCGTAAAGGTAATAGAGACAAAAAAGTTATTAAACTTAAAACGGAAGGGGAAATGCTAAAATTCATTGAAAATCCAGTCTCTTGCAACCCGTTTGGTTTTATATTTTTCCTGTTCGATTGTGTCTTGTATTTGTTTTGTACTCGTTTTTGAAAATACTGTTTTATTATTTTCATTTCGCCAGAGGGGAAAGAATTTAAAAAAAAAACTTTCTCTGATTCGACTGAGTCACTTGCCCCCCCCCCCCCCCTATTTTTTTTTTAGATTTCGAACTAGCTAAAGCCGTCATAGAGTGAGCCCACACGATCCAGGTTTTTGTGAGCTCACACGATCCAATGTGCCGTGAACATTAACCGCAACCGCTCCAGTTTGCTGTGAACGGTAACTGCACACGCTCAATATTTCCGTGAGTGAGCCCACACGATCCAGGTTTTTGTGAGCTCACACGATCCAATGTGCTGTGAACATTAACCGCAACCGCTCCAGTTTTCTGTGAACGGTAACTGCACACGCTCCATATTCATTGCATTATATATTCATACGCATTATATATATTAAAAAAAGTATCCGAACGCTATGGTTGATTACAGAATTCAGAAAAAATGTCTGCCAACGATTTTTTTTAGAAATTAGTGATCTGGCAACCTTCGTGTCACGTGATTACAGAATTCAGAAAAAATATCTGGAGCGTGCACAGCAACTTTACACGCTCTAGTTACCGTTCACAGCAAACTGGAGCGTGTGCAGTTACTGCACACGCTCCAGTTTGCTGTGAACGGTAACTGCACACGCTCAATATTTCCGTGAGTGAGCCCACACGATCCAGGTTTTTGTGAGCTCACACGATCCAATGTGCTGTGAACATTAACCGCAACCGCTCCAGTTTGCTGTGAACGGTAACTGCACACGCTCCATATTCATTGCATTTTATATTCATACGCATTATATATATTAAAAAAAGTATCCGAACGCTATGGTTGATTACAGAAAAAGTTGATTACAGTTTTAAATACATCAGGCACACACTGTTCTACTAGGTCACACACTGACCTAGTAGAACAAATAATATAGAACCCGTAATTAAAATTTAATCTCTTAAAGTTCCTCTGGTAGCTATTTTTTTTTAATTGAATAATTAATTCTAAAACATTTATTAAATTCTTAGAAAATTATCTTCTCCTGCGCAATTCCAATTTAAATAACTTGTAGTTAAATTTTAGATAAATTAAATCTTTTTGCATTTTTAATTTCCCTCCTTTGGGTTGGTCACATGGACCCCGAAGGCTCAGAGAAAGTTGGGGGAGGGGACCCACTGGAACAGCTACTGGGAGACAGATGGTAGCTTCCCGTCAAGGCCATCCAGCGTGTTCTTTGACGTGCACAGGGTATGGCTCTCCCGCACAAGGGGCCACGGCTTAACGTCCGATTCGACAGACGGCGGCCTTTCCAAACCCATCGGTGTCCTCAACTGAGCGTAGGCAGGGAGTTTTGCGGAGATAAATCTCAACGCTGACCCAGCTGGGACTCGAGCCTGGGAACTACAGACTAAGAGCCTGGCGCGCCACCGACTGAGCCACCCCCTAAGAGCTATGGAAGCTCGAATACTTAACAGCAGGAGAGTGAGGCCTAAGAAATTGACAATTATTTAAAGAAATATTTTCACAAAATTATAAAACAAACACTTATTTTATCAAATGGTTCGAAATAATACTTTTTTTTGTTTTAATTAACTTCTGAGATGAATTCTTAAGATTGACATCTCTGTTATTCAATATTCAAACTTCTATAACCCTCTAAGTATTGAAAGGATGAGCTTGGCTACTGATCTAAGGAACCTGGGTTCGAGCCCCGGGTAAGGTGTGGATGTTTGTGTTGTTTTTCTGCTGATGTCCTGCAATCCTCACAGACCTTCTACTATGGCATATAAACTTATGGGTTTTGATGGTAATGCATCAGGCTCCCAGGTTCTGATGGTAATGCATCAGACCTCTGTGGCAAGCAGCTGCTTGAGGAGATATTTATATTAATTTTATTATTGTTCCAACTTAGGGTTACCATACATCCTCCAAAAGGAGGACAAGTCCTCCTTTTTTATCTCATGTCCTCCCAGAATTCTGAAAAAACATGAAATATGCTCCTTTTTTGCTTAAATTCATAACATGCTTCAAACTTAAAGCACTTTTTTTGGTACTTTCCTTTTTCAAATTTCTTGAACCCATGACAATATAATAATTTACTGTGTCAAATCATCAAGCCACTTGAACGTTTAAATCAATATCCAAAATTACCTGTACCTTGGCTTTACTGTAACCCCCTGTATGGAATAAATTATTACATTATTAACCGTGAAATAATTTACTGGTACTGACCACTAGCTCAGAGTTCATAGAAACAGAGAGTTTGCTTGCTGCAAGAGCAGAGAGTTGCTAACCATTAAGCCACTTAAGGCAAAATAACTCTTGATTGCTTATAAATATGAACAAAAATCAGCAGATCGTACATTTTAAATTATATTTAATAAGAATTATGCCTTTCTTTGTTGACTCAGCTGTTAGTCGGTAGTTGACATAAAACTTGGTAGGAAAAATTTTATTTCGCAAATTGAAAGCATGTCCTCCTTTGTCCTCCATTTCTAGCCTTATTGCCCTCCTTTGTCCTCCATTTTTACTTTATTGTCCTCCTTTGTCCTCCATTTTTGCTTTATTGTCATCTTTTGTCCTCCATTTCTAGCCTTATTGATCTCCTTTGTCCTCAATTTTTTTGCTTTATTGTCCTGCTTTGTCCTCCATTTTTTGTTTTATTGTCCTCCTTTGTTCTCCATTTCTAGCTTTATTGTCCTGCTTTGTCTTCCATTTTTGCTTTATTGTTTCCCATTTTTGCTTTATTGTCCTCCTTTTTTTTGATTCATTGTCCTCCTTTTTTTTGATTCATTGTCCTCCTTTTTTTTGCTTTATTGTCCTGCTTTGTCTTCAATTTTTGCTTTATTGTCCTGCTTTGTCCTCTTTTTTGCTTTATTGTCCTCATTGTCCTCCCTTTTTGCTTTATTGTTCTCCTTTGTCCTCCATTTTTGTTTTATTGTCCTTTTTTTGCTTTATAGTCTTCCATTTTTGTTTTATTGTCCTCCTTCTTTTGCTTTTTTGTCCTCCCTTTTCCTCTATTTTTGCTTTATTGTCCTCCTTTGTCCTCCATTTCTAGCTTTTTTATCCTCCTCTTAGGACACTGTCATCTGGTAACCCTAGTCCAACTCGAAATTTAGGTATTAACATCTTATATTTATTTTCAGTTATATGTTTCCATAAAAATTTATTTAACCAGTTTACGCAGCCTCGAATTTCATTCTCCACTGACACAAGATGAGGATGTTTTCATTTTTCCATCCATTGCCCACAGCTTACAACTTCACCACTGCCACGTTTCAATCACCAGAAGAAGAAATATTTCATTTTCTGCAGAGTTCTTCCTTCCTCAGATTAAGAAGAACTGGGCCGACATAAAATGTCATTCCAGCTTCCTCATCGTCATATGCGGAGCTCCATTAAATATTCAATAACACCGACGCAGAGGCACGAATCTCTTAGCTCTGGCAAGGTTAGCCTCCCTGATCATTAAAGATTCGGATATTTGTGGATACAAACACGCACAAGCGAGCATTTCAATATCTGTATTCCGTTTTGCTAACGGTGGCTGTAATTATGGAAATGCTTCGGAAAAGTCTTCACGAACTAAATTTTCTCTACCACGAAAAAATATTTATCAGAATGGAATTTTCTTTTCGCTTCTTGGTGAAATAAAAGAAAGGATAATACATTATTGGCTTTGTGGACTAAGATGAATTTATATTTTTTCCTTCGGAGGACAATTTGAATATCAAAATAATTTTTAGAACTGATTTTTTTTCTTTATGTTTCGATAAGAGTGAGATTGGCTCTGATGATAATGCATCAGGCTCCCAATCTGATGTTCCCAGGTTCTGACGATAATGCATCAGACTCCCAATCTGATGTTCCCAGGTTCTGATGATAATGCATCAGACTCCCAATCTGATGTTTCCAGGTTCTGATGATAATGCATCAGGCTCCCAATCTGATGTTCCCAGGTTCTGACGATAATGCATCAGGCTCCCAATCTGATGTTCTCAGGTTCTGACGATAATGCATCAGACTCCCAATCTGATGTTCCCAGGTTCTGATGATAATGCATCAGACTCCCAATCTGATGTTTCCAGGTTCTGATGATAATGCATCAGGCTCCCAATCTGATGTTCCCAGGTTCTGACGATAATGCATCAGGCTCCCAATCTGATGTTCTCAGGTTCTGACGATAATGCATCAGACTCCCAATCTGATGTTCTCAGGTTCTGACGATAATGCATCAGACTCCCAATCTGATGTTCCCCTGTTCTGATGGTAATGCATCAGATTCCCAATCTGATGTTCCCAGGTTCTGATGATAATGCATCAGACTCCCAATCTGATGTTCCTAGGTTCTGATGATAATGCATCAGACTCCCAATCTGATGTTCCCCTGTTCTGATGGTAATGCATCAGATTCCCAATCTGATGTTCCCAGGTTCTGATGATAATGCATCAGACTCCCAATCTGATGTTCCTAGGTTCTGACGATAATGCATCAGACTCCCAATCTGATGTTCCCCTGTTCTGATGGTAATGCATCAGATTCCCAATCTGATGTTCCCAGGTTCTGATGATAATGCATCAGACTCCCAATCTGATGTTCCTAGGTTCTGACGATAATGCATCAGACTCCCAATCTGATGTTCCTAGGTTCTGACGATAATGCATCAGACTCCCAATCTGATGTTCCCAGGTTCTGATGGTAATGCATCAGACTCCCAATCTGATGTTCCCAGGTTCTGGTGATAATGCATCAGACTCCCAATCTGATGTTTCCAGGTTCTGATGATAATGCATCAGGCTCCCAATCTGATGTTCTCAGGTTCTGACGATAATGCATCAGACTCCCAATCAGATGTTCTCAGGTTCTGACGATAATGCATCAGACTCCCAATCTGATGTTCCCAGGTTCTGATGGTAATGCATCAGACTCCCAATCTGATGTTCTCAGGTTCTGATGATAATGCATCAGACTCCCAATCTGATGTTCCCCTGTTCTGATGGTAATGCATCAGGCTCCCAATCTGATGTTCCCAGGTTCTGATGATAATGCATCAGACTCCCAATCTGATGTTCCTAGGTTCTGACGATAATGCATCAGACTCCCAATCTGATGTTCCCCTGTTCTGATGGTAATGCATCAGGCTCCCAATCTGATGTTCCCAGGTTCTGACGATAATGCATCAGACTCCCAATCTGATGTTCCCAGGTTCTGATGGTAATGCATCAGACTCCCAATCTGATGTTCCCAGGTTCTGATGGTAATGCATCAGACTCCCAATCTGATGTTCCCAGTTTCTGACGATAATGCATCAGACTCCCAATCTGATGTTCCCAGGTTCTGACGATAATGCATCAGACTCCCAATCTGATGTTCCCAGGTTCTGATGATAATGCATCAGACTCCCAATCTGATGTTCCCCTGTTCTGATGGTAATGCATCAGACTCCCAATCTGATGTTCCCAGGTTCTGACGATAATGCATCAGGCTCCCAATCTGATGTTCTCAGGTTCTGACGATAATGCATCAGACTCCCAATCTGATGTTCTCAGGTTCTGACGATAATGCATCAGACTCCCAATCTGATGTTCCCCTGTTCTGATGGTAATGCATCAGATTCCCAATCTGATGTTCCCAGGTTCTGATGATAATGCATCAGACTCCCAATCTGATGTTCTCAGGTTCTGACGATAATGCATCAGGCTCCCAATCTGATGTTCCCCTGTTCTGATGGTAATGCATCAGATTCCCAATCTGATGTTCCCAGGTTCTGATGATAATGCATCAGACTCCCAATCTGATGTTCCTAGGTTCTGACGATAATGCATCAGACTCCCAATCTGATGTTCCCCTGTTCTGATGGTAATGCATCAGGCTCCCAATCTGATGTTCCCAGGTTCTGACGATAATGCATCAGACTCCCAATCTGATATTCCCAGGTTCTGATGGTAATGCATCAGACTCCCAATCTGATGTTCCCAGTTTCTGACGATAATGCATCAGACTCCCAATCTGATGTTTCCAGGTTCTGATGATAATGCATCAGGCTCCCAATCTGATGTTCTCAGGTTCTGACGATAATGCATCAGACTCCCAATCTGATGTTCCCCTGTTCTGATGGTAATGCATCAGACTCCCAATCTGATGTTCCCAGGTTCTGATGATAATGCATCAGACTCCCAATCTGATGTTCCTAGGTTCTGACGATAATGCATCAGACTCCCAATCTGATGTTCCCCTGTTCTGATGGTAATGCATCAGACTCCCAATCTGATGTTCCCAGGTTCTGATGATAATGCATCAGACTCCCAATCTGATGTTCCTAGGTTCTGACGATAATGCATCAGACTCCCAATCTGATGTTCCCCTGTTCTGATGGTAATGCATCAGACTCCCAATCTGATGTTCCCAGTTTCTGACGATAATGCATCAGACTCCCAATCTGATGTTTCCAGGTTCTGATGATAATGCATCAGGCTCCCAATCTGATGTTCCCAGGTTCTGATGATAATGCATCAGGCTCCCAATCTGATGTTCCCAGGTTCTGATGATAATGCATCAGGCTCCCAATCTGATGTTCCCAGGTTCTGATGATAATGCATCAGACTCCCAATCTGATGTTCCCAGGTTCTGATGATAATGCATCAGGCTCCCAACCTGATGTTCCCAGGTTCTGATGATAATGCATCAGGCTCCCAATCTGATGTTCCCAGGTTCTGATGATAATGCATCAGACTCCCAATCTGATGTTCCCATGTTCTGATGATAATGTATCAGGCTCCCAATCTGATGTTCCCAGGTTCTGACGATAATGCATCAGGCTCCCAATCTGATGTTCTCAGGTTCTGACGGTAATGCATCAGACTCCCAATCTGATGTTCCCCTGTTCTGATGGTAATGCATCAGGCTCCCAATCTGATGTTCCCAGGTTCTGACGATAATGCATCAGACTCCCAATCTGATGTTCCCAGGTTCTGATGATAATGCATCAGACTCCCAATCTGATGTTCCCAGGTTCTGACGATAATGCATCAGGCTCCCAATCTGATGTTCTCAGGTTCTGACGATAATGCATCAGACTCCCAATCTGATGTTCTCAGGTTCTGACGATAATGCATCAGACTCCCAATCTGATGTTCCCCTGTTCTGATGGTAATGCATCAGATTCCCAATCTGATGTTCCCCTGTTCTGATGGTAATGCATCAGATTCCCAATCTGATGTTCCCAGGTTCTGATGATAATGCATCAGACTCCCAATCTGATGTTCCCAGGTTCTGATGATAATGCATCAGGCTCCCAATCTGATGTTCCCAGGTTCTGATGATAATGCATCAGGCTCCCAATCTGATGTTCCCAGGTTCTGATGGTAATGCATCAGACTCCCAATCTGATGTTCCCAGTTTCTGACGATAATGCATCAGACTCCCAATCTGATGTTTCCAGGTTCTGATGATAATGCATCAGGCTCCCAATCTGATGTTCTCAGGTTCTGACGATAATGCATCAGACTCCCAATCTGATGTTCCCCTGTTCTGATGGTAATGCATCAGGCTCCCAATCTGATGTTCCCAGGTTCTGATGATAATGCATCAGGCTCCCAATCTGATGTTCTCAGGTTCTGATGGTAATGCATCAGACTCCCAATATGATGTTCCCAGGTTCTGATGATAATGCATCAGGCTCCCAATCTGATGTTCCCAGGTTCTGATGATAATGCATCAGGCTCCCAATCTGATGTTCCCAGGTTCTGATGATAATGCATCAGACTCCCAATCTGATGTTCCCAGGTTCTGATGATAATGCATCAGGCTCCCAACCTGATGTTCCCAGGTTCTGATGATAATGCATCAGGCTCCCAATCTGATGTTCCCAGGTTCTGATGATAATGCATCAGACTCCCAATCTGATGTTCCCAGGTTCTGACGATAATGCATCAGGCTCCCAATCTGATGTTCTCAGGTTCTGACGGTAATGCATCAGACTCCCAATCTGATGTTCCCCTGTTCTGATGGTAATGCATCAGGCTCCCAATCTGATGTTCCCAGGTTCTGACGATAATGCATCAGACTCCCAATCTGATGTTCCCAGGTTCTGATGATAATGCATCAGACTCCCAATCTGATGTTCCCAGGTTCTGACGATAATGCATCAGGCTCCCAATCTGATGTTCTCAGGTTCTGACGATAATGCATCAGACTCCCAATCTGATGTTCTCAGGTTCTGACGATAATGCATCAGACTCCCAATCTGATGTTCCCCTGTTCTGATGGTAATGCATCAGATTCCCAATCTGATGTTCCCCTGTTCTGATGGTAATGCATCAGATTCCCAATCTGATGTTCCCAGGTTCTGATGATAATGCATCAGACTCCCAATCTGATGTTCCCAGGTTCTGATGATAATGCATCAGGCTCCCAATCTGATGTTCCCAGGTTCTGATGATAATGCATCAGGCTCCCAATCTGATGTTCCCAGGTTCTGATGGTAATGCATCAGACTCCCAATCTGATGTTCCCAGTTTCTGACGATAATGCATCAGACTCCCAATCTGATGTTTCCAGGTTCTGATGATAATGCATCAGGCTCCCAATCTGATGTTCCCAGGTTCTGATGATAATGCATCAGGCTCCCAATCTGATGTTCCCAGGTTCTGATGATAATGCATCAGGCTCCCAATCTGATGTTCCCAGGTTCTGATGATAATGCATCAGACTCCCAATCTGATGTTCCCAGGTTCTGATGATAATGTATCAGGCTCCCAATCTGATGTTTCCAGGCTCTGATGATAATGCATCAGGCTCTCAATCTGATGTTCTCAGGTTCTGATGATAATGCATCAGACTCCCAATATGATGTTCCCCTGTTCTGATGGTAATGCATCAGGCTCCCAATCTGATGTTCCCAGGTTCTGACGATAATGCATCAGGCTCCCAATCTGATGTTCTCAGGTTCTGACGATAATGCATCAGACTCCCAATCTGATGTTCTCAGGTTCTGACGATAATGCATCAGACTCCCAATCTGATGTTTCCAGGTTCTGATGATAATGCATCAGGCTCCCAATCTGATGTTCCCAGGTTCTGATGATAATGCATCAGGCTCCCAATCTGATGTTCCCAGGTTCTGATGATAATGCATCAGGCTCCCAATCTGATGTTCCCAGGTTCTGATGATAATGCATCAGACTCCCAATCTGATGTTTCCAGGTTCTGATGATAATGCATCAGGCTCCCAATCTGATGTTCCCAGGTTCTGATGATAATGCATCAGGCTCCCAATCTGATGTTCCCAGGTTCTGATGGTAATGCATCAGACTCCCAATCTGATGTTCCCAGTTTCTGACGATAATGCATCAGACTCCCAATCTGATGTTTCCAGGTTCTGATGATAATGCATCAGGCTCCCAATCTGATGTTCCCAGGTTCTGATGATAATGCATCAGGCTCCCAATCTGATGTTCCCAGGTTCTGATGATAATGCATCAGGCTCCCAATCTGATGTTCCCAGGTTCTGATGATAATGCATCAGACTCCCAATCTGATGTTCCCAGGTTCTGATGATAATGTATCAGGCTCCCAATCTGATGTTTCCAGGTTCTGATGATAATGCATCAGGCTCTCAATCTGATGTTCTCAGGTTCTGATGGTAATGCATCAGACTCCCAATATGATGTTCCCCTGTTCTGATGGTAATGCATCAGGCTCCCAATCTGATGTTCCCAGGTTCTGACGATAATGCATCAGCCTCCCAATCTGATGTTCTCAGGTTCTGACGATAATGCATCAGACTCCCAATCTGATGTTCTCAGGTTCTGACGATAATGCATCAGACTCCCAATCTGATGTTCCCAGGTTCTGATGATAATGCATCAGGCTCCCAATCTGATGTTCTCAGGTTCTGATGGTAATGCATCAGACTCCCAATCTGATGTTCCCCTGTTCTGATGGTAATGCATCAGACTCCCAATCTGATGTTCCCAGGTTCTGATGATAATGCATCAGGCTCCCAATCTGATGTTCCCAGGTTCTGACGATAATGCATCAGGCTCCCAATCTGATGTTCCCAGGTTCTGATGATAATGCATCAGGCTCCCAACCTGATGTTCCCAGGTTCTGATGATAATGCATCAGGCTCCCAATCTGATGTTCCCAGGTTCTGATGATAATGCATCAGACTCCCAATCTGATGTTCCCAGGTTCTGATGATAATGTATCAGGCTCCCAATCTGATGTTCCCAGGTTCTGATGATAATGCATCAGGCTCCCAATCTGATGTTCCCAGGTTCTGACGATAATGCATCAGACTCCCAATCTGATGTTCCCAGGTTCTGATGATAATGTATCAGGCTCCCAATCTGATGTTCCCAGGTTCTGACGATAATGCATCAGGCTTCCAATATGATGTTCTCAGGTTCTGATGATAATGCATCAGACTCCCAATCTGATGTTCCCCTGTTCTGATGGTAATGCATCAGACTCCCAATCTGATGTTCCCCTGTTCTGATGGTAATGCATCAGGCTCCCAATCTGATGTTCCCAGGTTCTGATGATAATGCATCAGGCTCCCAATCTGATGTTCCCAGGTTCTGACGATAATGCATCAGGCTCCCAATCTGATGCTCTCAGGTTCTGACGATAATGCATCAGGCTCCCAATCTGATGTTTCCAGGTTCTGATGATAATGCATCAGGCTCCCAATCTGATATTCCCAGGTTCTGACGATAATGCATCAGGCTCCCAATCTGATGTTCTCAGGTTCTGACGATAATGCATCAGACTCCCAATCTGATGTTCCCCTGTTCTGATGGTAATGCATCAGGCTCCCAATCTGATGTTCCCAGGTTCTGACGATAATGCATCAGACTCCCAATCTGATGTTCCCAGGTTCTGATGGTAATGCATCAGACTCCCAATCTGATGTTCCCAGTTTCTGACGATAATGCATCAGACTCCCAATCTGATGTTTCCAGGTTCTGATGATAATGCATCAGGCTCCCAATCTGATGTTCCCAGGTTCTGATGATAATGCATCAGACTCCCAATCTGATGTTCCCAGGTTCTGATGATAATGTATCAGGCTCCCAATCTGATGTTCCCAGGTTCTGATGATAATGCATCAGACTCCCAATCTGATGTTCCCAGGTTCTGATGATAATGTATCAGGCTCCCAATCTGATGTTCCCAGGTTCTGACGATAATGCATCAGACTCCCAATCTGATGTTTCCAGGTTCTGATGATAATGCATCAGGCTCCCAATCTGATGTTCCCAGGTTCTGGTGATAATGCATCAGACTCCCAATCTGATGTTCCCAGGTTCTGATGGTAATGCATCAGACTCCCAATCTGATGTTCCCAGTTTCTGACGATAATGCATCAGACTCCCAATCTGATGTTTCCAGGTTCTGATGATAATGCATCAGGCTCCCAATCTGATGTTCCCAGGTTCTGATGATAATGCATCAGACTCCCAATATGATGTTCCCAGGTTCTGATGATAATGTATCAGGCTCCCAATCTGATGTTCCCAGGTTCTGACGATAATGCATCAGACTCCCAATCTGATGTTTCCAGGTTCTGATGATAATGCATCAGGCTCCCAATCTGATGTTCCCAGGTTCTGGTGATAATGCATCAGACTCCCAATCTGATGTTCCCAGGTTCTGATGATAATACATCAGGCTCCCAATCTGATGTTCCCAGGTTCTGACGATAATGCATCAGGCTCCCAATCTGATGTTCCCAGGTTGCGGAGATAACTCCATGTGCGGGAGAGTCATACCCTGTGCACATTAAAGAATACATGGATGTCTTTGACAGGGGGCTTTCATCTGTCTCCTGACAGCTTAAGTGAATCCTCTTCCCCCAACCTTCTCTGAACCCTCGGGGTTCTTGTGACCTGGTCATTTAACTGATTATACCTCCTCAAGCAGCTGCTTGCCACAGAGGTCTGACAGGAGCCTCTCAGTTTATATGCCACAGTAGAAGATCTGAGAGGATGGCATGACCTCAGCAGAAAAACGACGCATACATCCATGCCTTACCTGGGGTTCGAACCCAGGTCCCTTAGATCAGTAGCCAAGCGCACTAACCACTCGACCACGGGACGGCAAAAAAAAAGTGCCGCTCAGAGATGAAACAACCCAAAATACTCCTTTTGTGTTGATCCTATTCACTGAAACAAAAGGGGCGGGGGTGGCTCAGTCGGTAGCGCGCCAGGCTCGTAATATGTAGTTCCCAGGTTCGAGTCCCAGCTGGGTCAGCGTTGAGATTTATCTCCGCAAAAATTCCCCCGCCCTACCCACGGTCAGTAGGGAACACCGAAGGGCTTGGAAAGGCCGCCGTCCGTCGGATGGGACGTTAAGCCGTGGCCTCGTGTGCGGGAGAGCCATACCCTGTGCACGTTAAAGAACACGCTGGATGGCCTTGACGTGAGGCTAAAATCTGTCTCCCAACAGCTGTTCCAGTGGGTCCCCTCCCCCAACCTTCTCTGAGCCGTCGGGGTCCATGTGACCTGGCCATTTAGCCCATGGTGTGCAAAAAAGTGCCGCTCAGAGGTAAAACAACCTAACCCCCCCAACCTTCTTTGAGCCTTCGGGGTCCATGTGACCTGGCCATTTAGCCCATGGTGTGCAAAAAAGTGCCGCTCAGAGGTAAAACAACCCAACCCAACCCTGAAACAAAAAAAAAACTAATTCACTACAACTGCCTATAGTTGGAAGTTCGCATCACAAGACATTATCGACCACAGTTACTCTAAATCAGTACCCCCATTCCCATTTCCTGCATCCCTTATATCTCAGACAACTCTGAAAAGATTCATTTTAAAGCGCATTCAGAATAAATCGTTAAGTCTTTCAACATACACAAAAGCAGCCTTGTAGAAAACAGCCAAACTGCTTGTATACTACTAGAAGAACGTTAGCCGATTCTTTCACCAGAATGTGGCCTCTACACCTCGAGTATGTTTGTGTATAAGCCCGCGTTATCTGCTTTTGCTACCTTTATTTGATTTCGCTCACCTAGCGTAAGCACTAAAGGTTCATTAAATCGTGACGCTACTAGAAATCGAGCCATTACTAGATCGATTTTCTCCACTGTTCGGACGAAAGTAACGCACGCGGAAGCGAAGACGAAGCTGTCGCGGTTACGGTTACAAACTAACACTTCCTAATTGATTAGTCTTCCTCGCTTGGTGCGTCTTTCCGCCGTTCGCTTTTTAAGCACAAATCAACGACTTGACTGAAACATCAGATGTATTTTTAACGTATCGATAAAAAAAACTCTGCAACCAGTTTTTTTTTGTAGGAAAATTAAAGAAGATAATCTGAAAATAAGTGCAATTTAGTCGTAATCTTTTAAGAGGGTTTTATTTTTAGTAGAAATGTGTGATCATTACAAAAAATATTCGTAATGTTTGTGTGTTAACTAAATATGATTCTACTTATATTACTGGCCAATCTTGATTAAGAAACAAATACTCGTTATATGAATCTGGCTCATTTTTTCGAATTTTTTGGTCGAACATTTTTAAGTACTTAGCAACACGATTTTGCCAATTCATGGTACCCATTAAAAAGTTTATTTTTTGCTTTTAAATAAAAAATATTTTCTTAATTCCTTAAAAATGCAGTATTTTTTCCACTTCGTTACTTATTAGAAATGTACAGGCAATGGACAGAAAAATCAAAGCATCCTCATCTTATGTCGAAGGAAAAATCAAAGCATCCTCATCTTATGTCGAAGGAAAAATCAAAGCATCCTCATCTTATGTCGAAGGAAAAATCAAAGCATCCTCATCTTATGTCGAAGGAAAAATCAAAGCATCCTCATCTTATGTCGAAGGAAAAATCAAAACATCCTCATCTTATGTCGAAGGAAAAATCAAAGCATCCTCATCTTATGTCGAAGGAAAAATCAAAGCATCCTCATCTTATTCGAAGGAAAAATCAAAGCATCCTCATCTTATGTCGAAGGAAAAATCAAAGCATCCTCATCTTATGTCGAAGGAAAAATCAAAGCATCCTCATCTTATGTCGAAGGAAAAATCAAAGCATCCTCATCTTATGTCGAAGGAAAAATCAAAACATCCTCATCTTATGTCGAAGGAAAAATCAAAGCATCCTCATCTTATTCGAAGGAAAAATCAAAACATCCTCATCTTATGTCGAAGGAAAAATCAAAACATCCTCATCTTATGTCGAAGGAAAAATCAAAGCATCCTCATCTTATGTCGAAGGAAAAATCAAAGCATCCTCATCTTATGTCGAAGGAAAAATCAAAGCATCCTCATCTTATGTCGAAGGAAAAATCAAAGCATCCTCATCTTATGTCGAAGGAAAAATCAAAACATCCTCATCTTATGTCGAAGGAAAAATCAAAGCATCCTCATCTTATGTCGAAGGAAAAATCAAATTCGAGGCTCCATAACTGTTGAAATAAATTTTTATGGAAACACGTGACTGAAAATAAATATAAGTTGCGAATTGAATTGTTTAAATTTCGATTTTGAACTCTGTCCATTCAGTATTTAATGAGCTATAGAAGTATGAATATTGAATAAACAGATTAACAATCATAAGATCTCAGAAGTTAATTAAAACTTTAAGAAAAGTATTATTTCGAACCATTTGATAAAAAAAGTGTTTGTTTTAGGATTTTGTGCAAATAGTTCTTTACATAATTGTCAGTTTTTTAGGCCAGACTTTGCTGCAGTTAAGTATTCGAGCTTCAATAGCATTTTAAATACCCAACAAATATTGTTGGAAATTAGAGATTTAGATAGATTTAAATGAGATTTAAATTTATAGAGTCTTATTTTCCTATAAAAAGCATGTGATGTGTGATTATTATCGGTTTTTGGTTCTCCATTGACTTAGCATGGAAAGGTTTCCATTTTCCTGTCCACTATCTGTATGTTTTCCATTTTAAGGAAATAATTTTACCTGCTGCTCTTTAAAAATACGTTTTATGTTTCCTTGCGACTCTTTACTAAGTGTTTCTTTCTAACACCCCTTTTATCAAATACTAGCAGATTTACCCGGTGTTGCTCAGGTTTGAACCTTTCTAAAATGTAGAGTAGATGGCACTCGCCACGTGGCAAGTCTTCATTTTGCATAAATATCATTACATTCGATCCAAGTTCAGTTGGTAGCGTGCCAGACACCTGTAGTTCCCAGGCTACAGTTTAATCTGTAGTTCCCAGGTTCGAATCCCAGATGGGTCAGCCTCAGAATTATCTCCGCAAAATTCCCCGCCCTGCCCACGGTCAGTAGGGGACACCGATGCCTCTGAAAGGCCACCGTCCGTCGAATGGGACGTTAATCTGTGGTTCCGTATGCGGGAGAGCCATTCCATGTGCACGTTAAAGAACACGCTGGATGGCCTTGACGGGAAAGCTAACATCTGTCTCCTAACAGTTGTTCCAATGGATTCCCTCCCCCAACCTTCTCTGAGCCTTCGGGCTCCTTCTGACCTGGCCATTTAGCCCATCGTATGCAAAAAAATTGCTGCTCAGAGGTAACACAACACAACTTCCCCCTCCGGTTTAGATATTCTCCCTCTCTTTTAGGGGAGAAAAAGAAATAGACATAGTTCGAGATACCCATTATCCTCCCCAAGTCAGAAGTTTCTAAACCAAAAACCAGAATTTCCTCGCTCAGATAATCGAACTTTTCAAATGACTTCGTACCCACCAGAGTTCCTCGGATACCATTTCCCAGGCATAGGTAACTTTAATGCAAAAGAAAATTAACTAAGGTCTGAGATGTATAAAAAACGTAAAGGTACTAAAAAAAATATTATTATTAAACGAAAACTTTATTACTTAATATAATAATTAAAACTTTTATTAATTATTTGTATATGCTTTTATTAGCTTTTGCATATTTTTCAAACTAAGTTAATTATTTTAACTTCAGATACGAATTTAGTTTTTTAATCTCGTGTTCTGCTCGTGCTTAATTAGAACGACTTCAATATCCATGGATGCTCGCGCTCTTGACCCAACAAACTGAACAATGAGTTTATGAAGAGAAATCAGAAAGAAATTAGTTTGATGCACTGATTATTTCAAATTTAATGGTGGCAACATTTATTTTGAATAACTCAAATGCTAATGTTTAATCACTCGAAATCAGATATTAGTTTAGTTTGATGTATTCCTTTTTTTCAAATTTATTAGTGGCAACAGGCCGTCCCGTGGTCGAGTGGTTAGCACTCTTGGCTACTGATTAAGGGGCCTGGGTTCGAGCCCCGCGTAAGGCATGGATGTATGTGTCGTTTTTCTGCTGAGGTCCTGCCATCCTCTCAGACCTTCTACTATGGAATATAAACTGACAGGCTCCTGTCAGACCTCTGTGGCAAGCAGCTGCTTGAGGAGGCATTTTTTTTTTATTAGTGGCAACAGTTATTTTGTATAAATTTCAAGCGTTAATGTTAAGTCTATAGGGATTTTGAGAAATTCAACCCCCCCCCCCACCACCACCACCTCCCACCCCAATTTTGGTTGGCCAGAGCGAGTTCGCATATAGCGTATATTCTTCCCCTGGGTGAAGGGAACGTTCATGCAAAGTTTGGTGTCTCTAGTTTTTCTGGGGGTTGAGTGCATAAGGGGACAGACACACAAATAAACAACAAACAGACAAACAAACAAACTTTCTTCTTTACATTATACTACAGTGATTCTTAATCTTTTATGCTTCACGTACCCCCTGGAAATGTATATGTAACTGGCTTAACCCTTATATAGATAGATAAAACTATAGTTATAGTATAATAATGCCAACTTAGCGACTTTGTTACTAGATCTAGCGACTTTTGAGCTCTCACGGCGTACCCAAAAAAATTTTTACCGCGTACCCCACGTTTCCAACCCCTAGTATATTAGATTATTTTCCAACACTCTCTTTAACAAGTATTGTTTTGTAACACCTCTTCTGGATAATATTATTTTCTAACGTCTCTTTTTATCAGATATTATTTCCTAACTGCCCTTTCGTTGGAATTAAATAATTTTTTCTTGCATAAAGCTATTTAAGAAAAGTTTATAATGTATATAATACTGCCGTACGGAAATAATAGAGCATTTCCAAGTTATATCAAAGGGAATATAACTTTAAAGTTCCGTAACTTTTAAAATATGCATTCATTGGAAAAATATGACTGAAGTTAAAGTAATAATCGAATGATTTTAAATCTCTATTTTGAATAATATTCTTTCGATATAAAAAAAGTTAACTGGAATATTTAATCAAATTTTCCTAGTTAAAAAAATCATAATTATCTAATAATGAAATAATGATTAATAAAATAAATAGTTTAGAAGTTTTTCGTAAATAGTTTGAAACAAAACTTATTATTCAAGTTTAAATTTATTCATGAAATAAATTCTTGACTCTTAACCTTTACGAAATATTCCAGCTTCCATAACTATTTAAATACTGAACGAATATTTTTGGAAATCGAGATTTAAATAGATTTGATTATGGGTTTTATTTCATCTCCAGTCACATTTTGCCATTAAATGCATATTTTAGAAGTTATAGAGTTTCGAAGTTAGATTCCCATTAACCTGACGTGAAAATTCTTCATTTTCGTACGGCAGCGTATTTAAATTGATCCATGAACTTCCACGTTTTCTGGTGGAAATAAAATATACATAAGTAACTGTATTAATCAAAGAAGTGGTCGATATTCCATTTAACCTACAGTCGCTCAGAAAAAGACATCGCTCATTACAGACCCAGGTTGCCCACTATTGGATAAGAGAGCAAAAAGTTTTACATTGGTAGCATGATTATCCGTAACAATGCGGATAATACGGAAACAGCCTCTTCAACTGATGACATCTTTCGTTGTGTTCAACAGCTGGTCTCCAGTCAACCACTTAGTGAAAAAATATCCAACTGGCAACCTTAAATGGGTGCAGAGAACTGTGAAGAGGAAACATAGTAACCGATTTGCAATTTCCCTTTCTAGCCCAACTTCTTTCAATCCGTTCATAGAAATCATTCCATGAGCTTCATCAGTTTGTTTGTTGTACAGTCGCTCAAAAAGTATCCGAACACTATGGCTGATTACAAAATTCAGAAAAAATATCTGGCAACAATTTTTTTTTTAGAAATTAGTGATCTGGCAACCTCCGTGTCACGTGACACGAATGTTGCCAGATCACTAATTTCTAAAAAAAAAACGTTGCCAGATATTTTTTCTGAATTCTGTAATCAACCGTAAGAATTCAGAAAAAATATCTGGCAAAGTTTTTTTTTAGAAATTAGTGATCTAGCAACCTTCGTGTCACGTGACACGTAGATTGCCAGATCACTAATTTCTAAAAAAACAATCGTTGTCAGATATTTTTTCTGAATTCTGTAATCAACCATAGTGTTCGGATACTTTTTTGAGCGACTGTACTTCTCCGGAAACACTGAAAAAGCGCCCCCACAAATTTCTAAAAAAGCCCTCGTTGGGAACAACTTGGTTTACTCGAACAGTGCTTAAAATCGAGAGCTCTGATCAGAAAGTCCTCCTCTTCCTCTTGTAGCAAGGGAATGACTTGCTACTGTTGCTGCTGTTGGATAACATCTGATACATACGCATACAAAATGCTGAACAAGCAGTTGAGCGCTGGTAGCACAGGAGAAGAGCAACTGGAAAGGGGAAGGAGCCATTTCCCACCCACCCCAAATCGAACATTATCTCGTTGCTCGGGCTTGGGGTGTGTGGTGGTGGCATCGATCATAAAAGTATTTTCCTGATGTCGCGCAGGGAATAGGCCTCTTGAGGACTGAAGAGGAACAGCAGTAACTGGGAATGCCTGTTAAAATGAAAAGTGTTTTCCACTTCAGAAAAAAAAGCGTGGTTCAGGAAAGTTGAATTTATGATATAAATAGTTAAGGTTGGGTTTGATTTACCTAGAGCGGCACTTCTTTTGCACACATTTGTCTAAACGACCAGGTCACAAGGACCCTGAGGGCTCAGAGAAGGGGGAAAGGGTTGGGTTGTTTTCTCTGAGCGGCACTTTTTTGCACGCAATGGGCTAAATGGCCAGGTCACAAGGACCCGAAGGCTCAGAGAAGGTTGGGGGAGGGGACCCACTGGAACAGCTGTTGGGAGACAGATGGTAGCCTTCCGTAAAGGCTTGGGTTGTTTTACCTCTGAGCTGCACTTTTTTGCACACCATGGACTAAATGGCCAGGTCACAAGGACCCAGAAGGCTCAGAGAAAGTTGGGTTGTTTTACCTCTGAGCGGCACTTTTTTGCACACCATGGGCTAAATGGCCAGGTCATAAGGACCCCGAAGGCTCAGAGAAGGTTGGGGGAGGAGACCCACTGGAATAGCTGTTGGGAGACAGATGGTAGCTTCCCATCAAGGCCATCCAGTGTGTTCTTTAACGTACACAGGGTATGACTCTCCCGTACATTCTCCAGGTCTCTCCACGGACCTCTTTTGGTGGTCGCCAAATATCCTTGATGCTTGTCAAGTCCATTTTTCGACACTCAGTGCTCTTAAAAATGTTGCAGACCTCTGTCTTAGATCAGGGACATCCAAACCGCGAATCATTGCAAAAGAAATTGTGACTCATAAAAAAAATCCTCAGCATGCTGAATCTAATTAATTTCTTCCAGTTTTTTTAACTGAACAGTTTTAGATGTATAATAAAACGACCTTGCCATTTTTAATACACAAAAAATGCATATTTCTCTTTCTAATCAAAATATTTTTTTTGATTGCTTAAAAATATAGTTTTTTTATATGTTTTTTTTTTCTCCAATTCATTACTCATTAGAAATGTCTGCTTTTGTTTTTAAGTAGAAAATTTTTTTTCCGATCTTTAACAATAAGTTTTTCCCTGTTATCTTCAAAAATCAGATATTTCTCCAAGCGGCTTTTTAAAAATCAGAGATTTTTTTCCTGCGGCTCTTTAAGAACTAGAGTTTTTATTTTCATGCAGGTCTTTAAGGATCAGGGTTTCTTTTTTCTGCGGCTGCTTCAGAGTTTTTCTTTTTTCCTATTGGCTCCTTATTAAAAGTATTTTTTTTTCCTTGCGGCACTTTAAGAATCAGAGTTTATTTTCTGTGGCTCTTCAAGAATAAGATTTTTTTCCTCCTGCGGCTCTTTAAAAATCAGTTTTTTTTTTCAAGCGACTTTTTAAGAATTAGTTTTTTTTCTGAGACTCTTTATGAATTAGAATTTTTTCCTGTAGCTCTTTACGAATCAGAGATTTTTTTTCTTCCGACTCTTTTAAAAGAATAGAAATAAATGAATTACTCCCGACAAAAACAACAAAAAAATCAAAATAGAAATAAATGAAATATATCCAACAAAAAAATTAATGAATCAATAGAATAGAGATAAATGAAATACTACAGACAAAAAAAAATAATGAATCAACAGAATAGAGATAAATGAAACACTCCAGACAAAAAAATTTAAAGAATCAATAGAATAGAGATAAATGAAATACCACAGACAAAAAAATTTAAAAGAATCAATAGCATAAAAATAAATTAAATATTCCGAAAAAACTTAAAGGATCAATAGAATAGATATAAATGAAATACTACAGACAAAAAAATAAAGAATCAATAGAATAGATATAAATGAAATACTACAGACAAAAAAATTAAAGAATCAATAGAATAGAAATAAAATGAAATATTCCGACAAAAACTTAAAGAATCAATAGAATAGAAGTAAATGAAGTACTCCAGAGAAATTTTTTTAAAGAATCAATAGAATAGAAGTAAATGAAATACTCCAGAGAAATTTTTTTAAAGAATCAATAGAATAGAAATAATGAAATACTCCGAAAAAACTTAAAGAATCAATATAATAGAAATAAATGAAACACATCGTAAAAACTTAAAGAATCAATAGAATAGAAATAAATGAAATACTCTAGACAAAAAAACTGAAAGAATCAATAGAATAGAAATAAATGAAATACTCAAGACAAAAAATTTTAAAGAATCGATAATATAGAATTAAATGAAATACACCCGACGAAATGAAACTTAAAGAATCAATAGAATAGAAATAAATGAAATACTCCAGACAAAAAATTTAAAGAATCAATAGCATAAAAATAAATGAAATATTCCGAAAAAACTTAAAGAATCAATAGAATAGATATAAATGAAATACTACAGACAAAAACAATTAAAGAATCAATAGAATAGAAATAAAATGAAATATTCCGACAAAACAAAGAATCAATAGAATAGAAGTAAATGAAGTACTCCAGAGAAATTTTTTAAAGAATCAATAGAATAGAAGTAAATGAAGTACTCCAGAGAAATTTTTAAAGAATCAATAGAATAGAAGTAAATGAAATACTCCAGAGAAATTTTTTTAAAGAATCAATAGAATAGAAATAAATGAAATACTCCGAAAAAAATTAAAGAATCAATATAATAGAAATAAATGAAATACATCGAAAAAACTTAAAGAATCAATAGAATAGAAATAAATGAAATACTCAAGACAAAAAATTTTAAAGAATCGATAGAATAGAAATAAATGAAATACTCCCGATAAACGAAATTTAAGGAAGCAATAGAATAGAATTAAATGAAATACTCCCGACAAAACGAAACTTAAAGAATCAATAGAATAGAAATAAATGTAATTCTCCAGACAAAACGAAACTTAAAGAATTAATAGAATATAAATAAATGAAATACTCCGGAAAAAAAAAAGAATCAATAGAATAGAAATAAATGAAATACATCGAAAAAGGTTAAAGAATCAATAGAATAGAAATAAATGAAATACACCGAAAAAACTTAACGAATCAATAGAATAGAAATAAATGAAATACTTCGAAAAATTTTAAAGAATCAATAGAATAGAAATAAACGAAATTCTCCAGACAAAACGAAACTTAAAGAATCAAAAGAATAGAAATAAATGAAACACTCCAGACAAAAAAAAATAAAAGAATCAATAGAATAGAAATGAATGAAATACTCCGAAAAAAATAAAAGAATCAATAGAATAGAAATAAATGAACACTCCAGACAAAAAAACTTAAAGAATCAATAGAATAGAAATAAATGAAACACTCCAGACAAAAAAAAATTAAAGAATCAATAGAATAGAAATAAATAAAATTCTCGAGACAAAACGAAACTTAAAGAATCAATAGAAATAAATGAAATACTCCGGAAAAACTTAAAGTATCAATAGAATAGAAATAAATGAAATACTCCGAAAAAAATTAAAGAATCAATAGAATAGAAATAAATGAAATACTCCGAAAAAACTTAAAGAATCAATAGAATAGAAATAAATGAAATACTCCGAAAAAACTTAAAGAATCAATAGAATAGAAATAAATGAAATACATCGAAAAAACTTAAAGAATTAATAGAATAGAAATAAACGAAATTCTCCAGACAAAACGGAACTTAAAGAATCAATAGAATAGAAATAAATGAAACACTCCAGACAAAACGGAACTTAAAGAATCAATAGAATAGAAATAAATGAAACACTCCAGACAAAAAAACTTAAAGAATCAATTGAATAGAAATAAATGAAACACTCCAGACCAAAAAAATTTTAAAATTAATAGAATAGAAATAAATGAAATACTCCGAAAAAAACTTAAAGAATCAATAGAATAGAAATAAATGAAATACTCCGAAAAAACTTAAAGAATCAATAGAATAGAAATAAATGAAATACTCAAGACAAAAAATTTTAAAGAATCGATAGAATAGAAATAAATGAAATTCTCGAGACAAAACGAAACTTAAAGAATCAATAGAATAGAAATAAATGAAATACTCCGAAAAAAATTAAAGTATCAATAGAACATAAATAAATGAAATACTCCGAAAAAAATTAAAGAATCAACACAATAGAAATATATGAAATACTCCGAAAAAACTTAAAGAATCAATAGAATAGAAATAAATGAAATACTCAAGACAAAAAAAATTTAAAGAATCGATAGAATAGAAATAAATGAAATACTCCCGACAAACGAAATTTAAAGAAGCAATAGAATAGAATTAAACGAAATACTCCAGGCAAAAATTTTAAAGAATCGATAGAATAGAAATAAATGAAATACTCCCGACAAACGAATCTTAAAGAATCAATAGGATAGAATTAAATGAAATACTCCCGACAAAGCTAAACTTCAAGAATCAATAGAATAGAAATAAATGAAATTCTCCAGACAAAACGAAACTTAAAAAAATCAATAGAATAGAAATAAATGAAATACTGCAGACAAAAATTTAAAGAATCAATAGAATAGAAATAAATGAAATACTCCCGACAAAACGAAACTTCAAGAATCAATAGAATAGAAATAAATGAAATTCTCCGAACGAAACTTAAAGAATCAATAGAATAAAAAGAAATGAAACAGTCCAGACAAAAAAAATTTAAAGAATCAATAGAATAGAAATAAATGAAATACTCCGAAAAAACTTAAAGAATCAATAGAGTAGAAATAAATGAAATACTCAAGACAAAAGAATTAAAGAATCAATAGAATAGAAATAAATGAAATACTCCAGACACACACACAAAAAACTTAAAGAATCGATAGAACAGAAATAAATGAAATACTCCAGACAAAAAAAAAGAATCAATAGAATAGAAATAAATGAAATACTGCAGACAAAAAATTTATAGAATCAATAGAATAGAAATAAATGAAATACTCCAGACAAAAAATTTGAAGAATCAATAGAATAGAAATAAATGAAATACTCGAGACAAAAAAGAAAAAAAAACTTAAAGAATCAACAGAATAGAAATAAATTAAATTCTAAAAAAAAAAACCTTAAAGAATCAAAAGAATAAAAATAAATTAAATACTCCGGAAAAACTTAAAGAATGAACAGAATAGAAATAAATGAAATACTCCGGAAAAACTTAAAGAATCAATAGAATAGAAATAAATGAAATATTCCCGACAAAACGAAACTTAAAGAATGAACAGAATAGAAATAAATGAAATACTCCGGAAAAACTTAAAGAATCAATAGAATAGAAATAAATGAAATACTGCAGACAAAAATTTAAAGAATCAATAGAATAGAAATAAATGAAATACTCCCGACAAAACGAAACTTCAAGAATCAATAGAATAGATATAAATGAAATTCTCCAAACGAAACTTAAAGAATCAATAGAATAAAAAGAAATGAAACACTCCAGACAAAAAAAATTTAAAGAATCAATAGAATAGAAATAAATGAAATACTCCGAAAAAACTTAAAGAATCAATAGAGTAGAAATAAATGAAATACTCAAGACAAAAAAAATTAAAGAATCAATAGAATAGAAATAAATGAAATATTCCAGACACACACACAAAAAAAACTTAAAGAATCAATAGAACAGAAATAAATGAAATACTCCAGACAAAAAAAAATCAATAGAATAGAAATAAATGAAATACTGCAGACAAAAAATTTATAGAATCAATAGAATAGAAATAAATGAAATACTCCAGACAAAAAATTTGAAGAATCAATAGAATAGAAATAAATGAAATACTCCAGACAAAAAAGAAAAAAAAAACTTAAAGAATCAACAGAATAGAAATAAATTAAATTCTAAAAAAAAAAAACCTTAAAGAATAAAAAGAATAAAAATAAATTAAATACTCCGGAAAAACTTAAAGAATGAACAGAATATAAATAAATGAAATACTCCGGAAAAACTTAAAGAATCAATAGAATAGAAATAAATGAAATACTCCCGACAAAACGAAACTTAAAGAATGAACAGAATAGAAATAAATGAAATACTCCGGAAAAACTTAAAGAATCAATAGAATAGAAATAAATGAAATACTCCCGACAAAACGAAACTTAAAGAATTAATAGAATAGAAATAAATGAAATACTCCTGAGAACAACAAAAAATTTTTAAAAAAACTTAAATAAAAAAGTCGTTTGTTATTTAAAAAATATAAACCCCAAAACTTATATTTCTTAAATAAAAAACGACTTTTTTGGTATACCTGATATTAGTATATAATTTTCAAAAAAAATAAATTTTGACGATTCGCGGGACTCGAACCCACATCTCTCACATTAGTTGCTAAATGACGACCCAGTGCTAATTAAGTTAAAAAAAATCTTTCAATGGTTAAGAGCACTCTGCCATGAAACCGAAGACACGTGGTGTCGATTCTGCAATTCGGCAAAACTAATTTTTTGCACAAATTATTCATCGATCTCTGCGCATTTACAATCGATTGATCATCTAAAAATATTTCTTAACATAAATTAATATTTCAATCAATTATTCCGGAGAGAGGGCACGAGGGGCAGTCCCCCTCCCCTTTCCGGTATACATGCCATGATAATAATATAAATAATTACCTCTTAAGCAGCTGCTAGCCATGGGAGGTCTGACAGGAGCCTTTCAGAACCACAGTAGAATTTTGGTTGGGTTGTTTTACCTCTGAGCGGCACTTTTTTGCACACCATGGGCTAAATGGCCAGGTCACATGAACCCCGAAGGCTCAGAAAAGGTTGGGGGAGGGGACCCACTGGAACAGCTGTTGGGAGACAGATGGTAGCCTTCCGTCAAGGCCATCCAGCATGTTCTTTAACGTGCACAGGGTATGGCTCTCCCGCACACGGGGCCACGGCTTAACGTCCCATTCGACGGACGGCGGCCTTTCCAAGCCCATCGGTGTCCCCTACTGACCGTGGGCAGGGCGGGGAATTTTTGCGGAGATAGATCTCAACGCTGACCCACCTAGGACTCGAACCTGGGAACTACAGATTACGAGCCTGGCGCGTTGACTGAGCCACCCCCGCCCCCGCCACAGTAGAAGATCTGTGAGGATGATAGGACCTCATCAAAAAAACAACACAAACGTCCATGCCTTAACTGGGGGCTCGAACCCAGGTCTCTTAGATCAGTAGACAAGCGCGTTAATCACACGGCCATGGGACGGCTGCCATGATAATAAGCAAAACATAATTACTTATGTTATAAACGGTGGAAAGAAATGTAGGACCAAAACGAGCTTAGATACCAAAAACGGGCGATTGTAATATCTTAAGTTTCAGAACTAAACTTCCTTTAACACGTGTTGCTCGCGAACTTTCTCTGTTTTCTTCAGCTTTTCTAAACAAACCGAAAGTCCCGACCGACATGAGAAGCATCAGTGCACACATTCATTGCCAAATGTTTGGAGGAAGAGTTTATAAATAGCGCGAAGCAGTCGCCATGAAGTGAATGGCGTCAGCGAATTGTGCATCTCCATTGCTACTCACGTATTAATGTTTGGGGACTACACTCCCACGATCATGATTAGACGAAAGCCTGAACAGTTTAGTTTACCTTTGCAGTCTTTCAAAGTGTTTATCGATAACTACAGATAATAAATTGCGAAGATTAAACCTTATCTTGTAATTTTGGGTTGCTTTACCTCTGAGCGGCACTTTTATGCACACAATGGGTTAATGGACAAGTCACAAGGACCCTGAAAGTTCAGAGAAGGTTGGGGGAAAGGAACCCACTGGACAGCTGTTAGGAGACAAAAGGTAGCATCTCGTCAAGACCATCTAGTGTGTTCTTTCGTGTGCACACAGGGTATGGCTCTCCCGCGCATGAAGCCACGGCTTAACGTCCCATCCGAAGGACGGCTGTCTTTCCAAGCCCATCGGTGTTTCCTACCGACCGAGGGTAGAGCAGGGAGTTTTACGGAAATAAATCTATGACGACCCGGATGGGACTCGAATCTGGGAACTGCAGATTACGAACCTGGTGGTGTCGTACCGACTGAGTCACCTCCGCCCCATTTACGTGAGTAATAAACTTACTTCAAATGTAAAAATATTAAAGCACTGGGCGCTGATCCCTAAAAAGTTGAAGACTGTTGCAGTGTAACCCCTTGATCACCAGGGTTATATAAATGTAAATTAAACACTCTCTTCAAACTACCGGTAATTAAATCTACTAATTAAGTAAAAATCTTTACTGAAAATTCTCTAACAAAGCCTTCAGAATCGTTACTTTATATAATATGAAATATAAAGTTTGTGTGTCTATGCGTTTATCTATTGTTGTTTTTAGACATCTCCTCCAAACTTCGTCTACATCTTCATTTCACCGTAACTTAGTACACTGTAAAGTTCACGACATCCGAAAATTAAGCCCTCCATCAAACTTTGGCTGCGAAACGTCTGTCTATTGCTAACACTCCACATCGACAGCGTACTCTTACCTTCATAAGATAGGCGACGGCAGCGCCCCCAGATATTTCAGACACTTGCAGCCGGTTCAATCCCGATCAGCCGCAGTTCGTAAACCGATCTCAATAGCCCTATGCATAAGGTGACCAGACGTCCCGCTTTTGGCGGGACAGTCCCGATTTTTAACAATTTGTCCCGCGGCGTTTTAAAAAAGTCCCGATTTTTGGAAAGAATGCACGACAAGCTAGGGAACGGCGGGAGAACGGGAAGGGAATATACGGTTTTCGGCGGCCATGTGGCTATTTCGCCAGGATATGAGTTTTATATTATTTTTGTTAATTTTATAATGTTAAACTTTAATAATAAGAAATAATTGTTGAGAACTGATTATCGAGAACTGCTTATCAAAGTTCGCATTGTTGATCAGTTGTTAGAATTCGACCACCATTGTTTAGACTTAATGAACAATGACCGTACTGCGTGATAGTGCTAGTTAAACAAGTGATGTCAACAAATCAGCTATTCAAATAATTTAGGTAAGTAATTTACTTATTTATTTCATAAATACATAAATTTTCTTGAATTTAGCAGACAGTACTCGTATTATTTATATTTTATAGTGGCGGCAAAAAGTCTAGCGCCGGCCTTGTAAGTGACACTTACGACTTACGTTACGGCAAATTCAGAGGAAAAATAATACAAGTTAGTATTGTTATTATTTAGAAAGAAACATAGGATTAAAATTAAAATAATTTTTAAAATATAGTTACTTTATAACAATCAAATTAATTTAATTTATAAACTAAGAATAAAATATGGTGTCCCGCTTACCAATGGTGACCGCTCATGGTGTCCCGCTTTACCAATGTTAAAATCTGGTCACTTTACCTATGCAGCAAGAACTAAGTGGGACCAACACCCCAAATTCGGGACCGATTAGTCAAGTATTTGCGGAATTACAGGGATCTGCGAACTTCCACCACCGATGACGTCACCCTGAACGAGTTTCCGCATGTACGTCTGCTACTCTGAGTGATTATATCGAGTCCCGAGAGACGTCTGGCAATTCTTCTGTTATTCATAAAAGAGGAAATATCTTAAATTCTTACCTTCATCTGTTAAATAATTGTTTCCTTCCACATCGATGATCCTCTCCTCCTCATTTTTGATCTCCGGATGAAGCTTCTCCTCTTCCTCGTGACCCATCGCCACCAGGCCATGATTCCACTGTACTTCTTCCGTTATCCATTCCACTAAGTCTTCTACTCTTAAAACCATTTTTTCCGACGCTGCCAGCACCTCATGCTGAAACAAAAATTCGTAATTACTTTCTAACGTCATTCGATAATTATTCAGCATCATACAAATTTCTCTGAGATTCCAAATTCTATCCAATCAGATTCATTACCACACTACCACAGTTCTTCGATAATAAAAAAAAATACTAATATATCTATTGCCAGCACTTATCCAGAATTCAATTTGAGGGCCGGGGGGGAGGGGTGCTGACAATAGGCTTTCCTAGCGGGCGGATTGGGGGAAGAAGCTGACAATAAGCTTTCAGTAAGGTTCCCTAGCGGGCGGGGGGAAGATGCTGAGAATAAGCTTTCAGTAAGGTTCCCTAGCGGACGGGAGGAGTGCTGAGAATAAGCTTTCAGTAAGGTTCCCTAGCGGGTGGGGGAGGGATTGCTGAAAATAAGCTTTCAGTAAGGTTCCCTAGCGGGCAGGGGGAGGGATTGCTGAGAATAAGCTTTCAGTAAGGTTCCCTAGCGTGTGGGGGGAGGGAGTGCTGAGAATAAGCTTTCAGTAAGGTTCCCTAGCGGGCAGGGGGAGGGATTGCTGAGAATAAGCTTTCAGTAAGGTTCCCTAGCGTGTGGGGGGAGGGATTGCTGAGAATAAGCTTTCAGTAAGGTTCCCTAGCGGACGAGGGGAGTGCTGAGAATAACCTTTGAGTAAGGTTCCCTAGCGTGTGGGGGGAGGGATTGCTGAGAATAAGCTTTCAGTAAGGTTCCCTAGCGGACGGGGGGAGTGCTGAGAATAAGCTTTGAGTAAGGTTCCCTAGCGTGTGGGGGGAGGGATTGCTGAGAATGCTTTCAGTAATGTTCCCTGGCGGACGGGGGGAGTGCTGAGAATAAGCTTTGAGTAAGGTTCCCTAGCGTATGGGGGAGGGATTGCTGAGAATAAGCTTTCAGTAAGGTTCCCTGGCGGACGGGGGGAGTGCTGAGAATAACCTTTGAGTAAGGTTCCCTAGCGTGTGGGGGGAGGGATTGCTGAGAATAAGCTTTCAGTAAGGTTTCCTAAGTATTAAAATATTTCACCGGACAAGAAAACTTATAGTGATATTTATATGGAATAAAATTTTACAGTTGTTTTTTAAATCTGTTTTTAGTGTCCGAAGTATATCATGAGGCTAAAATAAAATTATACAAAGGTAACTATTTGGATTTCAAAGCAGCTAAACGAGTTTGACATTTCGTACTTGACGACCGAATTGAAATTTTTTTCGGGGGGGGGAATTTTTGCGGGGGAATGGTAAATCATGGGTTCATGGATTGCAAGTCACTTAATATTTAATATCTTTCTCAATATTTAATTGCAAGTTTCTTTTTGAAAAGCATGCAGAGAAATGTTTTTTTATTATGCATTAAAAGATTATTAAATCCGGCCTAAATATTAATATCAAAAATTTTCATTAAAATAAAATAATTTATTGAAATATTATTTTAAGGTATATAAATTATTTTTTCATTTGAACCAATTTCCAATACTAAAATTTAACCGATAAATTAATATTTAAAAAAATATTAGCAACGAAGTAAGTTAAATATATACAATAGATTCCTCCCCATGTTTTAAACCTGAACACTTTTAATTTCATTTTAACAAAAATTGAATCAAAATTTAAACCTGTGTTCAATTTTTCTTCTTTTCTTGAAAGCTACCTCGACCAGATCCACGCAGAGGGCAGACGTTCAAGAAATGCAGGGAAATTAAATATGCATGAAGCTTTAAGAGATTTAATTTGTGTAAAATTTGAACTTAAGCTCCTTATTTCCAAAGGCATGAGATCATTTATTTGTTGCGATTTTAATAAAATATTTATGAATATTTTAAAATTAATTACCAAATGCTTAAAATATAGAGTTAGCAGTTTTATTTAAATACAGAGTTCTAAATTTATCCATACTTAACATCAACCTTTGGAGATTATTCAAAATAACTGTTGCCACCAATAAATTTGAAATAATGGATGCATCAAACTAATTTCTTTCGCGTGATAAACTCATTGTTCAGTTTATTGGGTTGCGAACGTCCGTGGATATTGAAGTCGTTCTAATTAAACACGAGCAGAACACGAGATTCTCTGTTGAAATGAAAGCTTCAAAAACTAAATTCGTATCTGAAGTTAAAATAATTAACTTAGTTCGAAAAATAAGCAAAAGCTAATAAAGTAATATACAAATAATTAATTAATGTTTCAAATATTGTGTTAAGTAATAAATAATTTTGTTTAATAATAATTTTTTTTAGTATTTTTAACTTTTTTATGCACCTCAGAACACTGTTAATTTTCTTTTGCTCTAAATTTACACATGCCTGGCAAATTGTGTTGGTGGGTACGAAGTCATTTGAAAAGTTCGATTATCTGAGCGAGGAAATTCTGGTTTTTGGTTTAGAAACTTCTGACGTGGGGAGGATAATGGGTATCTCGAACTCTGTCCATTTCTTTTTCTCCCCTAAAAGAGAGGGAGAAAATTTTAACCGGAAGGGGAGGTTGTGTTGTTTTACCTCTGAGTGGCACTTTTTTGCACACAATGGGCTAAATGGCCAGGTCAGAAGGACCCCGAAGGCTCAGAGAAGGTTGGGGGAGGGAATCCATTGGAACAACTGTTAGGAGACAGATATTTAGCCTTCCCGTCAAGGCCATCCAGCATGTTCTTTAACTGCACAGGGTATGTCTGTCCCGCACACAGGACACGGTTTAACGTCCCATCCGACGGACGGCGGCCTTTCAGAGGCCGTGGACAGGGCGGGGAATTTTGCGGAGATAAATCTCAGCGCGGACCCAGCTGGGTCTCGAACATGGGAACTACAAATTACGAGCCTGGCGCGCTAACGTCTGAGCTTGGATCAAGTGTAATGATATTTATGCCAAATGAAAGCTTGCGACGGGGGGAGTGCTATCTACTCTATATTCTAAAGAGTTTCAGAACCGAGCAACGACGGGTAAATCTGCTACTAAATATATAATAGTAAATTCCTATATTAATAAAATTGTCATCTGTAGCCGTCCCATGGCCGAGTGGTTAGCGCGCTTGGCTACTAATCTAAGGGACCTGGGTTCGAGTCCCGGGTAAGGCATGGATGTATGTGTCGTTTTTCTGCTGAGGTCCTGCCATCCTCTCAGATCTTCTACTGTGGCATATAAACTGACCAGGCTCCTGTCAGACCTCTGTGGCAAGCAGCTGCTTGAGGGGGTATTTATTTATTTATTTAACAAGTTATATTCATATTCTTTCGATAAAATTATATTATTGGCATTTTAATAGTCTATTTTGAATCGGCAGAGAGATTTGAATTTTCTAGATTAAAATTTTCAGACTATAAAAAACACGTGTTTTATCTTAATTTTAACTTTGTAGACTATTATATGGGTTAAATACATCTGATTCGTAATATCACCTAAATACTAATTTTATAAAATAAAGCACTAAGTGTTGGTATAAAATGCTTCATTTCTAATCGATATTCAGTTCATAAACACCCTTCTTTCAAATTTCGGCTTGAAATTTGATAGTGTACAATCGCTCAAAAAAAAATATCCGAACGCTATGGTTAATTACAGAATTCAGAAGAAAAAAATCTGGCAACGATTTTTTTAGAAATTAGTGATCTGGCAACCTTTGCGTCACGTGATTACAGAATTCAGGAAAAATATCTGGAGCGTGTACAGCAACTGTGAACGGTAACTGCACACGCTCAATATTTCCGTGAGCCCACACGATCCAGGTCTTTGTGAGCTCACACGATCCAATGTGCTGTGAACATTAACCGCAACCGCTCCAGTTTGCTGTGAACGGTAACTGCACACGCTCCATATTCATTGCATTATATATATTAAAAAATATCCGAACACTATGGTTAATTACAGAATTCAGAAAAAAATCTGGCAACGTTTTTTTTTAGAAATCAGTGATCTGGCAACCTTCGTGTACTGTACACGAAGGTTGCCAGATCACTAATTTCTAAAAAAATATTTACCAGATATTTTTTCTAAATTCTGTAATCAACCATAGTGTTTGGATATTTTTTTGAGCGTCCATATACGAATTTAGTTTTTGAAGCTTTTATTTGAACAAAGAATCTCGTGTTCTGCTCGTGCTCAATTAGTACGACTTCAATATCCACAGACGTTCGCGACCCAACTAACTGAACAATGAGTTTATCACGCGACATTAGAAATTAGTTTGATACATTCATATTTTCCGCGACCAAAAACGAAATGCATCAGAAATTAATCTAAGCACATCTAAATAATGCAAATAAAGTACAAAATAATGTTACTTTAATGCTATTTTTACTGCTGAACGGAATTTTGAGAAAAACGTATATAAATGAAACTTTCAATTCATTTTTATTCGCTAGTATTTTTTTGGTACCTATCCCCCTTTTTTCCACGAGTTGTTGGTTTTGATTTACACAGTGATTTCCCGAAACCTATCTACCAAGTAAATTTAGGAATGGGAGTACGGTTTCTCAAAAAAAAATATCCGAACACTATGGTTGATTACAGAATTCACAAAAATATCTGACAACGATTTGTTTAGAAATTAGTGATCTGGCAACCTTCGTGTCACGTGACACGAAGGTTGCAGTGCGGGCAATAAATTAAATACAGTCGCTCAAAAAAGCATCCGAACGCAACGGTTGATTGCAGAATTCAGAAAAAATATCTGGCAACGATTTTTTTTAGAAATTAGTGATCTGACAACCTTCGTGTCACGTGACACGAAGATCGCTAATTTCTAAAAAAATCGTTTCCAGATTTTTTTCTGAATTCTGTAATTAACCATAGTGTTCGGATACTTTTTTAATATATATAATGCAATGAATATGGAGCGTGTGCAGTTACCGTTCACAGCAAACTGGAGCGGTTGCGGTTAATGTTCACAGCACATTGGATCGTGTGAGCTCAGAAAAACCTGGATCGTGTGGGCTCACTCACGGAAATATTGAGCGTGTGCAGTTACCGTTCACAGCAAACTGGAGCGTGTGCAGTAACTGCACACGCTCCAGTTTGCTGTGAACGGTAACTGGAGCGTGTACAGTTGCTGTACACGCTCCAGATATTTTTGCTGAATTCTGTAATCACGTGACACGAAGGTTGCCAGATCACTAATTTCTAAAAAAATCGTTGCCAGATATTTTTTCTCAATTCTGTAATCAACCGTAGCGTTCGGATACTTTTTTGAGCGACTGTACCTACACACTTTACATTTATTTAAATTCCCTCCTTTCGTTGAACAGCTGTCCGGGCCTGGTGTTATCTGGGTGGCCGTGCAAGGACCCTAAGAGTGGATCGGGAAAAGAACCTACTGGACACTGGTTCGGTTAGGGATCACCCAACTTTGACTTATTCTGTTTTAATCTTGCAGTCACATGTTATTCAGGAACAGACTTTGACCTTCTGAGGCCCTAAGCAATGTTGTTGAAGAGACTCCAAAAAAATCTAAAGTCGAAATTATATTTTATTTTTCGATTGAAGGGAACATTAAATCATAAACAAGAGACTGATGTGTAGAAGATATTTATTTTATAATTGATAAATTTATTTACAACTGCCACACAGTAAAACTTCAAATGCATTTTTTAAGACTCTTTCTACCGTGGGGGGCGGGGGGGGAGCTCAGTCGGTAGCGCGCCAGGTTCGTAATCTGCAGTTCCCAGGTTCGAGTCCCAGCTGGGTCAGCGTTGAGATTTATCTCCGCAAAATTCTCCGCCCTGCCCACGGTCAGTAGGGGACACCGATGGGCTTGGTAAAGGCCGCCGTCCGTCGGATGGGACGTTAAGCCGTGGCCCCGTGTGCGGGAGAGCCATACCCTGCGCACGTTAAAGAACACGCTGGATGGCCTTGACGGGAGGCTACCATCTATCTTCCAACAGCTGTTCCAGTGGGTCCCCTCTCCCAACCTTCTCTGAGGCTTCAGGGTCCTTGTGACCTGGCCATTTAGCCCATGGTGTGCAAAAAAGTGCCGCTCAGAGGTAAAACACCCCACCCCAACTTTCTACCGTGAGCCCCTAAGTTTCAGGTTATACGTAAATCCGGCCTTGAGGTTATTGTCACATCTGCAAGTATGAATTGAATTCTAAATGCCCTCCTGATTAAAAAAAAAGTACATTTTTTACAAAAAGTATTTTTACAATATTAAAAAAATGCCCTCCTAATCGAAAAATGGCGATTCCCCCCCCCCCCCGCAACCTCACAATTATAATTTTTTCTCGATGTTTTAAGAGAACAAAAAATATATTTTACCCACATCTGTTCGATTCAAATGCAATAAACAGTTTAAACGATATCGCTGAATCTATCTGGTTTTTTTTACTAATTGCGCAATATGCCGTGCTATTCGTTTTTTAGTCCTCAGTGCATTAACTAAACACAGATCTTTTTCGTTCTAAGAATAATTCCTTTTATTTATTTTTACAATATTAAAAAAAAAAAAGTAGGAATGAAAAAAATTCATTCTAAAGTGTCGACTATTTCGAAAGAGGCAACTTTTTACCTTAAATACAAATGAAGGGAAAAATATAATTTACGAAAATGCAGAAAAAAAAAATGAAAGAATTCCATTAAAAAAATTCAATTAAGGGATTAAATTACAATGTGTTTAGTGAACGCTGTAATTGGAGCGCTTAATTAGTTTTTTTTTTTTCCTAAGATCTTTTTAGTGCTTATTTTTTTTTCGTTATGTTTGATTTTTGTGGTTGGAAGTTAATGTATCTCTTTTCTTACCAGTTTCCCTTCCTGAAAAGATTTCTTCAAAGACTGGAGATAAAAGAGAACATGAAGTATTTTTTTTTTAATTTTCAACCAATGTTTACGAAATGGGCAATAAAACATCTTTATCTATATGTTTCTTACGTAGCTTTCTATCGAGGAATGTTAATCCGTTTTTTTTTTCAGTTCTTTTTAAATATAGAATAAAAACTACCAGTGAAATGATAAAATTGCGAAATATTTTCATTAATAAAAATAAGCATTAATACCTCTGCACTACCTTAAGTTGAATTACACTTTCTATATGTATTTAGCCGTCCCGTGGCCGAGTGGTTAGCACGCTTGGTGGTTAGCACCTGGGTTCATGTAAGACAGTAGTGCCAACACCACTAGGTGGTGTTGGTAGTACTCAACCTTTAGTCTACATCGAGCACCTTAAGAATTTAAAAATTTTAGGCGAGCCACACATAGGACGACGACCTTTTTTTTTGAAAAAAATCAGGAACAATAGGTCACTCTTCTTTTATATATATATATGATATATATTTATGTGTAAGCCGTCCCGTGGCCGAGTGGTTAACGCGCTTGGCTGCAAATCTAAGGGACCTGGGTTCGAGCCACGGGTAAGGCATGGATGTATGTGTCGTTTTTCTGCTGAGGTCCTGCCATCCTCTCAGATCTCCTACTGTGGCATATAAACTGACTGGCTCCTGTCAGACCTCTGTGGCAAACAGCTGCTTGAGGGGGTATTTATTTATAATTTTTAAAACTATTGGTCACTATTCTTTTACATATATGATATATATATATTTATGTATAATTTTTAAAACTATTTTATTTTTAATAAACGTGATGAATCTGAATACGCGAGCCACATTAAAACGGTACGCGGAGCAACACGTTGCTCGCGAGCTACGGGTTGGGATGTTCGTGTTGTTTTCTGCTGTGGTTTTCGGCTGAGGTCCTGCCATCCTCTCGGACCTTCTACTGTGGCATATAAACTGACAGGCTCCTGTCAGACCTCTGTGGCAAGCAGCCGCTTGAGGGGGTATTTATTTTTATATTTATATATATATTTATCTCTACAATGTATATATGTAGAAGCAGGCCCAGTTGAAGAGTGGGAAAGGTATAGTCGCTCAAAAAAGTATCCGAACGCTACGGTTGATTGCAGAATTCAGAAAAAATATCTGGCAATGATATTTTTAGAAATCAGTGATTTGGCAACCTTCGTGTCACTAATTTCTAAAAAAAACATTGCCAGATATTTTTTCTGAATTCTGCAATCAACCAGAGTGTTCAGATAGTTTTTTGAGCAACTGTACATCGCTCAGAGCAGGAAACTTTCAGGCATATTCCAAACGGGTGCGCGGAAAATCGCCGTCAGGGGTGACGTCACTGGTGGGCACAGCAAGGCATCATGGCGGAGGTTTTCGGCTCCCTGCATTTCCACAGTTGCTTGATCAGTCGCTCCGAAATTTGGTGTGGTGGTCCCACTTGCATCTTTTTGCGTGGGATTTAGGGATTGAGTTTCTAAGTGCGGGGGTGGGGGTCGGGAATAAACCCTCCGCAAGAGTCCGACCTCCTGAGTTTTCGGGGTTCTTGTGACCTAGCCATTTAGTCCATTGTGTGCATAAAAGTGCCGCTCAGAGGTAAAACAGCTGAACATCAACGCACATGGGGCCACGGCTTAACATCCCATCCGACGGAAAACAGAAACCACGTAAATCGAGGGATGGACGTATATTTGAAAATTAATTCTTCTGTCATGCACTGTCCAGGCCTGGTATAATACAGGAATCTCCGTTTGCCTCGATAGTTAATAAGGTCATTGTAGCATTTTACATATATCTAAAAAAATGAATTAGATAACAATTAAAATAACAATAATTAATTACGTAATTATCTAAGAGTATATTTTTTTATTTTTTGACATCAGTATAAAATTAATATATTTATCTTTATATTCATTTTGCCATATCTATATAAAACTAAGCTAGAATAATATTATATTAAAATCCATAAAGAATAATCCCTCCTTTCATGACGTCATGAAAAAAAAATGTTCTCATGGTGTTACCCATTGAGGTAGCCCTATATTAATACTGCTTATTCTAATGTTTGTTCGAAGACTGTCCGGGCCCGGTTTTATCTAGAGAGATCTGACCTGGGCATTGACTAACATACTTCTGCCCCGGCTTGTCATAAACTTTTTTAATTTGCTTATAATTATGGGGTGAAAATAATACAGTAAAATAATTTTTTCGATTATGATTTCTAACTTTTATTTAGTTTTCATTTGGATTATTTTCCCTCTTAGCGGCACTGTTATACCACTCCCCTGTCAGGGCGGCGGCGGCTCAGTCGGTAGCGCGCCAGGCTCGTAATCTGTAGTTCCCAGGTTCGAGTCCCAGGTGGGTTCATCTCCGCAAAATTCCCCGCCCTGTCCAACACACTGGATGGCCTTCACGGAGGCTACCATCTGTCTCCCAACAGCTTTTCCAGTGGGTCCCCTCCCCCAATCTTCTCTGAGCCTTCGGGGTCCATATAACCTGGCCATTTAGCCCATGGTGTGCAAGAAAGTGCCGGTCAGAGGTAAAACAACCCAACGTTAAAGAACACGCTGGATGGCCTTGACGGGAGGCTACCATCTGTCTCCCAACAGCTTTTCCAGTGGGTCCCCTCCCCCAACCTTCTCTGAGCCTTCGGGGTCCATGTGACCTGGCCATTTAGCCCATGGTGTGCAAGAAAGTGCCGGTCAGAGGTAAAACAACCCAACGTTAAAGAACACGCTGGATGGCCTTGACGGGAGGCTACCATCTGTCTCTCAACAGCTTTTCCAGTGGGTCCCCTCCCCCAACCTTCGGGGTTCATGTGACCTGGCCATTTAGCCCATGGTGTGCAAGAAAGTGCCGGTCAGAGGTAAAACAACCCAACGTTAAAGAACACGCTGGATGGCCTTGACGGGAGGCTACCATCTGTCTCCCAACAGCTTTTCCAGTGGGTCCCCTCCCCCAACCTTCTCTGAGCCTTCGGGGTCCATGTGACCTGGCCATTTAGCCCATGGTGTGCAAGAAAGTGCCGGTCAGAGGTAAAACAACCCAACCTTAAATAACACGCTGGATGGCCTTGACGGGAGGCTACCATCTGTCTCCCAACAGCTTTTCCAGTGGGTCCCATCCCCCAACCTTCTCTCAGCCTTCGGGGTCCATGTGACCTGGCCATTTAGCCCATGGTGTGCAAAAAAGTGCCGCTCAGAGGTACCCCCCCCCCCCCCTTATTATATTCCACGTAGAATAACATTTCAACCTTTCCTGTCCAACGGAGTTTTAAACAGTAATTGATAAACCCTTAACAAGTCCTATCCACCCGTTAGTGCCAAGTTGTCTCTCCCGCACACGGCTTAACACCCGTTATGACGGACGGCAACCTTTTTTTTATCACCGAAAGGCAGAAAGGGAATAAAGGAAAAAATCTTTGAATTAAATGAGGACAAAAAATTTTAAAGATAACCGAAAAAAAAAGGTGAAATTTCAATATAACGTAGAAGTAACTAAGTAACATTAAAAGCATTCTTAATCCATTTTTTTCTACCGCTTTCTTTTTATTGGTTTAAAAATGTCAGAATAAGTAATAATTTGAATGGAAGCAAAATTCTCTCTCTCGCTGACTGTCGAAACGGTAACGCTCTGCTGCACACACACAGCACGTCGTCATGACAACAAGGAATCTCCATTGATTTCGGAAAGAATTCTGAGCTACGGTTACAGGTTTCGCTTCTTAGTTGTTTGGGGAATGTGGAGTTGCCACCGGCAATATTCCTTTATCGAAATATATATTCCTTATTCGCAATAGTGGCGTATTTCATGTCTTGTAGTGGGCGTAAACTTGAATATTTATCAAAAGTTTCATTAAATTCTTCGAGCTGTTGAACTATGTTTTTCAAAAACTAATATTTATATACGTACAGTCGCTCAAAAAAGTATCCGAACGCTATGGTTGATTACAGAATTCGGGAAAAATATCTGGAAACGATTTTTTTTTAGAAAATAGTGATCTGATAATCTTCGTGTCACGTGACACCAAGATTGCCAGATCACTAATTTCTAAAAAAAAATCGTTGCCAGATATTTTTCCCCGAATTCTGTAATTAACCATAGCGTTCGGATACTTTTTTGAGCGACTGTACAGGGCAGATATGGAAAAGGGGAAGAAAAGGGGAGGAAACAAAATTGTATTCAGGTGGGTTATTTTACCTGTGAGGGGCACTTTTCTTGCACACAATGGGCTAAATGGCCAAGGTTGGAGGAAGGGGACCCACTGGACAGTTGTTAGGAGACAGATGATAGCCTTTTGTTAAATGCCACCCAGCGTGTTCTTTAACGTGCACAGGATATGGCTCTTTCGGCAAAAGAACCACGACTTAACGTCCTATACGATGGCCTTTCCAAGCCCATTGGTGTCAGCAACTGATCGAGGTCAAGGTGGGGGTTTTGTGGAGATATATCTCAACACTGGCGAAGATGAGACTTAAACCTGAGAAGTTCAGTTAGGAGCCTGGCGCGCTATCGACTGAGTTACCCCCGCCCCGACAAAATTATAAGCCTAAATATATAGAAAAGCCAGTGGACAAAGTTATGACGTCAGCCTATGCAGTCTTAACATCTAGAACAGTGGTTCTCAACCTTTTATGCTTCAAGTATCCCCTGGAAATGTGTACCTAACTGGCGTACCCCTTATATAAAACTATAGTTATATTATAACAGTGGTTATTTTTACTTTGTTACTAGATCTAGCGACTTTTGAGCTCTCACGAGGTAAGGTAAAAAAATTTTCCTCGTACCTCACGTTGAGAAGCCCTCATCTAGAAAAATTCTTATATTTTAGTTACTGTTATTATTACTGGTAGCTCTTTTGCTAATATTCTTACAAACGTTTATTGAAAATACATTTTATTCAGAAATAAAATTATTCGTATTTATTATCATACGTCATAATGCTAATTAATACAAACAATTTTTCTCCTAAATAAAATATATTTATAGATAAACATTAGCATAATTAGCATAAGATCTACCAGTAATAATATTAGAGTCGAAATGTAAGAATTATCTATATGGTACGACCACTTAAAAATCTCAAAAAAAAACTTATAAATTTGGTCCACTGGTCTTCTGTTATAGGTATTGGTTAAACTCACAAGAATAATTTCTAAAAAAATGCCATAAGATAGTCCATATGCAAATTTTTATTTTTTTATACACTGTTTTAACAAAATATTAGAAAATTTCTATGTTATGCCAATAAGAATTTAATATTGAATCTCTATAATATGGCTGAGTGGTTAGCGCGCTTGGCTACTGATTTAAGGGACCTGGGTTCTGAGCCCCGGTGATCTAAGGGACCTGGGTTCGAGCCCCGGTGATCTAAGGGACCTGGGTTCGAGCCCCGGTGATCTAAGGGTCCTGGGTTCGAGCCCCGGTGATCTAAGGGACATGGGTTCTGAGCCCTGGTGATCTAAGGGACCTGGGTTCTGAGCCCTGGTGATCTAAGGGACCTGGGTTCTGAGCCCTGGTGATCTAAGGGACCTGGGTTCTGAGCCCCGGTGATCTAAGGGACCTGGGTTCTGAGCCCCGGTGATCTAAGGGACCTGGGTTCTGAGCCCCGGTGATCTAAGGGACCTGGGTTCGAGCCCCGGGTAAGGCATGGCTGTTTGTGTCGTTTTTCTGCTGAGGGCCTGCCATCCTCTCAGACCTTCTACTCTGGCATACAAACTGACAGGCTCCTGTCAGACCTCTGTGGCAAGCAGCTGCTTGAGGGGGTATTTATTTATATATTTATAACTTCTAGCATAAATATTTAATCGCATTAATATATTATATATTTAATGACATTAAAATACGCATTTATCAACTATTCAAATCTCGTTTTTTTCCCAACTATATTCGTTCAGTATTTAAAGAGTTATAAGAAGCTGGAATATTTAACAATTAATTCTTGTTTCACAAAAATCATTATGAAAACTTCTAAAAATGTTTATTTAGTTCATTAAATAGTTTAATGCAAAATTTATTACTTAGGACTAAATTAATTTCTGAGGTAAATTGAAATTAATTGCTGACGCATTTCTGTTGTGAAATATTCTAGCTTCCTTAACCCTTTTAAGTAACGAGTGAATATTGCTGAAAATCGTGGATATGATTAAAATAGATATTCCCTTAAATTCGTATTTTAGAAGCTATAGAACTTCGAAGTTAATTTTCCTTACGGAAATTCTTCAACGTTTTAGTAGGGGCAGTGTATTACGTAAAACTGCTTTAGCGGAATTTTTTTTTTATTTGGACTTATAGGATAGAGAAGAATCCTAGGGTTGTGTTGCTTTGACCTCTGAGAGGCACTTTTTTGCGCACCATGGGCTAAATGACCAAGTCACATGGACCTCGAAGGCTCAGAAAAGGTTGTGGGAGGACACCCATTGGAACAGCTATTGGGAGACAGATGGTAGCCTCCCGTCAAGGCCATCCAGAGTGTTCTTTAAAGTGCGCAGGGTATGGCTCTCCCGCACACGGAGTCACGGCTTAACGTCCCATCCGACGGCCTTTCCAACCCCATCGGTGTCCCCTACTTACCGTGGACAGGGTGGGGAATTTTGCGGAGATAAATCTCAACGCTGACCCAACTGGACTCGAACTTGGGAACAACAGATTACAAGCCTGGCGCGCAACGCTGACCCAATTGGACTCGAACCTGGGAACTAGCAGATTACAAGCCTGGCGAGCTACCGACTGAGCCACCCCCTCCCCAGAAGAATCCTAGAAACTATTCCCAACTTTTATAGGCCTCCTCAAACAAAGACATGCTCTACCAAGACCGACAACACACGAAGTTTGCCTTGGTGGAACAATCGCCAGATCCTTAACCACTGTACCAGTTAAGGCTTAATTCATTTCATCCCCCCCCACTTCCCCTTTGCGTGTTACATAGAACTTTTTTTGCTAATTCTTCGTTTTTCGTAAATGTTATTTATTGTTCATTTTAGTCGTTGTTAATTATAAGCATGTCCGGATAGAGCGAAATGGGGGGGGGGAAAGGAATCTCCCCTTTGCGAATGTTTGTAAAGGATAATGGAAACCAAAAATTGCTTAACATCTGGATATTTCAAGCATTTTTCTTTAAAAGCCTCTATAATGTGGTTAGCGCGCTTGGCTACTGATCTAAGGGACCCGGGTTCGAGCCCCGGATAAGGCATGGATGTGTGTGTTGTTTTTCTGCTGAGGTCCTGCCATCCTCACAGACCTTCTACTGTGGCATATAAACTAACAGGCTCCTGTCAGACCTCTGTGGCAAAGCAGCTGCTTGAGGGGGTATTTTTTTTTTTATTTATAATGAAGGGGTAAAAAAAAGGCTTTCCCCCACCGAACACACGCTTTATTTTTTCTAGATTCGGGCCAGTTTATAAGCGATAAAAAAAATTTTTATAAGAAAAAACTGTAACATGATGTCAAAAAAAAATATTTTAATGTTAATTAACAATATCCCCCCCCCCTCCCCCGCCAAGTGAAGACACACAACCACCAATTCCCCCTCTAAAAAGCATTCACCCTCGTCAGTAGATTAATTAGCTAACCATTATCATATCTTGTCAAAAAAGTTTATTCTGGATATGTTCAAATCTTTCGACCCTCTATTGCAGACGGTATTACTGGATAATACCAAGAAGATGAAACTCTTTTATATTAGATAACAAAACTCTTAAATCCTATGAAAAAGATTCTTATCATGTTAGGACTAAATTAATTTCTGAATATTGGATTGTTTCACTGTAGCAGAGTTTGCGTTTAGTCACTATTAAGTTGTTTCTCTGGGTCGAGTACGCAGAATTATCACTGTCTCCTTTACATTCCACGTCTGACAATTGGGCGAAAGAATCTTACTCACCGTGAAAAGATGAGAACGTTTCACGATAAATTAGTAAATATTAACGTAATTTATAGTGGAGCCAATATTCAAGCATAGTAGCCAAGAATTCTATCAAAAACATTTTGCTAAAATTCAGCTGATTAGTTACATAAATTATGCTATATTTTAGTACAGAGGTTCCCAAACTTATTTTTTTGCAGAACGAGTCGTATTTTTATTGTCCTACCGCCCCCTTTTCAGAAAAAAAATTACTCAGCGCCCCCCCTGGAAATCTCCCATCTTTAAACGAACAAACAGAAAGATGCAGTGACAAATTTGCGTTCTTTTATCTGTCTATATTTCTACCTACGTCCTACAACATAGTAAAGAAAGATGTGGAAAATAAAGTAATCACTACGACTTTAACTCTATGTTACACAACAGATAAAATATGTACGAACAGTTTTCAAAATTTTCTTATCTTCCCTTCTTTCTTTATGCTTCCACCGCCTCCCAATTGCACCCGAGGCTACTATCGACCCCCTGGATCGTTACATAGCCCCCCCAGGGGGCGATATCGCCCACTTTAGGAAACATTGATTTGGTGCATTATTAAAGAAAACGGATAAACTTTAATTGATCAATAGAAAAAAGTGTCAAAATTAAACAGAAAGATTAACAGTTGGTGAAAAAATCAGAGGACCAGTATAAAATTTAAGTTCAAATTTAGGGATTAATTAAAAAATTTGCTACGACTCGGTGAGCAAAAATTTATACTTTAATCAGTGAGCAAGTATATAATTTTAGCTAAAATTTAAAACACTAGTAAATAGACTTACTAAAATTTAGCTGATTAGTACAGAAGTCGGGCATAATATTATTGAGCGACAAATATGTATACTGAAATTTAACAGACTAATAAAAAAAAAGTAAAAATATTTAGCGGACTACAAAAAAAAAATCGCTGTTTAGCCAACAATAAACATTTTTATTAAAATTTAACTAACCACTAAAAACATTTCCATTTAATTTAACGGAAAAGTATTTCACATAAAATTTTAATGGAACAATATGTTTATCAAAATAAAAAAAAGCCTCCTTGAAATCTATAACGATCAATTACAGCTTCAAGTTTCTGAAACTCTAAAATATTTTTCCAGAATTTATTTGAGCGAAGAAATATTCACTCGAACCAAACAATTTTACAATGAATTTATTTGATTTCCTAAGTGCATTTATCCACCGGTTCTTATTTACTTACGATTATATTACGAACAGTAGCTTGCTGTTAATTATCTGCGTGCTTCGGCATTTCCTCGAGAATATTTATTTACCGTGCACCAGACCCATATCTCTCTCTAGCATTCCGCAGTTGAGTGCACGCGCTTCCCGCTCATTTACAACGCCAATTGCTCTCGTGCATGAGGAGGAATCTGGCAACCAGCTACGACGATGACGTCAAGAGAAGGATAATTCCCATGGAATTTAGCTTTGCATGAAAGGAGAATTATTTAATCAAATTACAAATCAATTTAAAATGTATATAAATAGCTGAATAATATTATTAATTGATTTTATTATCAGGAGAGTAATAATGCTTGCTTTTTTTTTTAACTTCCTAGAAATTTTCGCATTTGAATTTTAGTGACGTCACAACGTACAGATACTGGACAGAATCATATGAATGAATTATATAAATTGCTTGATTTAAAGTAGCGTTTCCTTTTCCAATATATTGCTGTCTTTTTATGCCATTATATTCCATACCATTAAAATTTTAACCCCTCCCCTCCAAAAAAAAAAAACAAACTAAAAACGAATAAAATATAAAAATAATATGGGTCAAAATGGCCATACTCCTGATAAAACACAGGAACCAGGGATAGGGTGGCAATATACTAAAGGCAGAAAAAAGAAAAATGTTAGTTACCAAAAAGAGAATTTTTTTTTTCATTTTCTTGCTGAAAATGCAAAACACTTGCCGAGAAACTTCTGTTTCTGTAAAAACCAACAACTAATATTACATAAATTCCATCATATTCAAAAGGAAATTATTTTTCTAAAAGTAGTCTTTTACAGCTCCTAATTAAGGTAGTTTTCTTTGGAAGATTCATAATTAAATATCAAGCAATCACAGAGAATCAAGAATCATTGGGAACAATCAGGAATAAATGTCATTTTGAATTTTAGAATTTGGATTATCATTTCAAATCTTCCGGCATTTTACTTAATTATTAATATTTGCTCAGCACTTTTTAATTTTTATTTTTTAATGAATAAAATAAATATTCCCTCAAGCTGCTGCTTGCCACAGAGGTCTGACAGGAGTGTCAGTTTAATACGCCAAAGTAGGTTTGTGAGGATTGTGAAACATCAGCAGAAAAGACATGCTGTCAGGAGGTCGTGGGTTCAGATCCCACCAGGTTAATGACAATTTTTCCTCTAATATTTTTCTAAACATCCATGCCTTACTCGGGGCTTGAACCCAGGTCCCTTTGATCAGCAAGCCAAGCGTGCTAACCTTTTTCTAAAATATTAACATATTTTTGTATCTCTAAACGTATAAAAATAATTTTTTTAGAAGTTAAAAAAGATTTCTTCTATAAAAAAAAAGAGTAAAAACTACGGAAACTAAAAAGCGACCTTGTGCCCACCCCAACCAGGAGGGCTTGGAAATATATGAGTTAATGAGCAAAGCATCAGAAAATCAAAATTGACATCTTATCAATACTATATATTAAAAACACAAACAACAACAAAAAAATTGGCGAATTTTATGCGAAAACATTTATTGAAGAGATTATTAACCGGAAGAATTTAGTCTGCATTGAAGATTTCATTATGAACAACATTTATTAAAAAAAACTTATAAATAATGAGATACATAATTTGCAGTCTGAGGCAACCGTTACAAATTGAAAAACAAACTTCCATTTACAAATATAAAACTCTAACGCACAAACCATTTGTGTTTATCATTTTCTTTTTTTCCATGGCGCATATTCATCCTTTAAGACATAAAATGCACTTTTTATTGAACCAACCTAATTTCAAGTTAGGGCGAGCGCAAACACTTCAATGAAAAAAGAAGCACCCAGCAACCATTTCCCAGACAGACTGTAATTACCCCCTTAAGTTGGTCACGTGAGGCGAGCGTGCGCCATTACGTAAGCCATTCACCAAACGATCCAAAGAGCTCGAGCCAACGAACAATACGCTTGGCAAGAAGGAACTGGTGCTCTTTGCTTTTGGCTGAACGACAATAAAACTTCGTGGAATGGGCTGGTGATCCAGAAGCCTTCAAATGTGGCGAAATATCGTAAAATTTTGAACACAACGTGACTGGATACATAAAGCCAAGATAAATAGGTTTAAAGAAAACAAAGTTGGCAATTTCGAGAAAATTGATTACTGCAAAAGTAGCTAACGTTTGGGGGTTCTGGCAACACAACTTTGAGTTGTTTTGCACTGCCATCTCTCGGTGGGAGGGAAAAAGATCACGGCTGCAAGCTATTTTTAACTTCCTTTACAGTATCAGAAGTTCATATCGCGATTTATGAAGGGAAGTTGCCAGTTCTCGTTCTGCTACAACAAATTATTTTGTCGAATATCATTAATGTTATTAATGAGCTGTCAACTACATCAATGCTCTGCTTATCTACTCTCCTTATGGTCCATTATTTTCCTAAATAATGGACTAAGAGTTGTGTTTTTTTTTCATATACCTTTTTATTTTTACTTATTAACTTCGCAAAGTCTTCATAAGCAAAATAAATTCGCTCGGATAGCAAACAAGTATTCAAGATTGCTAATTACAACCATTCTTTTTGAGGTAGCATTAGACAGAAAAAAAGGGCTGCAGTTTCTCTTGTAAGTTTTAAATTTTCGTTGTTCATACTGAGTAATATATTACAAAACATGACTGAAGATTTTGTTTAAAATGCTTTTCCGTTTAAAAAAAGAGTTCTTTTTAAACAAAAATTATGCACTTACTACAATAAGGTATTGTTTAATATTTATTTAAAACTAGCAGATTTGTCTGCCGTTACTCGGATCTTTTTCACTATTAGGTTGTTTTTTTTTGGAAAATAAACGTTAACTTTTAATTTAAGGAACATATTTATAATTGAAATCTTTCTAGAAAAAATATATATATACTAAATTTTCGTTTAAATTTTTGGAAAATAAATGTTGAACTTTTAATTTAAGGAACATATTTATAATTAAAATCTTTCTAAAATATATATATATACTGATTTTTTTTTAATTTTTGGAAAATAAATGTTGAACTTTTAATTTAAGGAACATATTTATAATTGAAATCTTTCTAAAATATATGTATACTAATTTTTTTTAATTTTTGGAAAATAAATGTTGAACTTTTAATTTAAGGAACATATTTATAATTAAAATCTTTCTAAAAATATATATATACTAAATTTTTATATCGTCTTAAAGATTTGTCACTAGCCTTTTTTTTTCATTTAATTTTTAATAAATTTGTTTAACTGGGAATGCTATTAAGTAGGTTCGAATCTGCAAAAAAATTAAGGGATTGGGGATGACGAGTGAAAAGTGACTGGATCGCCATTTTGGTGTTAAAAATTTATCTCCTTTTCAATAGTCTTTAAAATATTTCCTCAAAAAAGCGTGTAATATATATACCAGCCCCGGATCGAGAAAAAAATTAAAGGGGAGGGGGGAGGAAAGAAACTCAATCGAGTCAGTCAACAGAAATGAGGTGGGGGGGGGGGAAGAGGTGGATTTGCCATGTACAGTCGCTCAAAAAAGTATCCGAATGCTATGGTTGATTACAGAATTCAGAAAAATATCTGGCAACGATTTTTTTTAGAAATTAGTGATCTGGCAACCTTCATGTCACGTGACACGATAACATTATACAGTCCTGATATACACCACACTACAAAAAGTAACCAAACACTTCGAAGTCATGTAAGTGGAAAGCCACCTTCAAAGCTTCCTAACTTTGAAAATAAGCTTTCTATGGAAAAAAATATCGTTGGAGTAAAATAAAGATTTCACTCAATTTTTTTCTAAATCCCATTTTTTAACAATATGCAGTTAAAATTGAAAGAGCCATTGAAGATACGCCATTTAAACAGCAGACGCCGTTGTCACATTCTTCCGAATTATATCTTTCCTCCAAATTGATGAAAACCATTACGCAAACCTCAGTTATGGTATTGTTGCGGATTTCAAAAATTGGATAGCCGCTGAGCGTGAGTATTAAAAGCTATATTTCAAAACCAAATTCAATACAAGGTAAATTGTTACAAAGGAAATATGGATGAAGTATCTTATCAACAAATCAACTATTAACATGCACAAGTCATCAATCTTCCTGCGTAGAGCACACAATATCAGCTCTGTGTATTTTACTAAATACTACCTTTTACTTGATTTACCAGGTCACCCGAAGATCTTCACTCGTAAACCAATTCTCGTCCTGTGCTAATAACTTTTCACACAATAGCCGAACAAAAAGACAGTCCGTGTAGACATTCGAAGTTAGCCATAAAAGTTCCCACTTTTATACTTCCGCGTATACACAACACATCAAGTTACTTCTTGATACTTAACGATAAAAGATCCCACTTTTATCCTTCCGCGTATACACAACACATCAAGTTACTTCTTGATACTTACGCGCACTGTCTCAGAACAGCTCACCGTCCATTTTCGAACTCACCGACCGTTACAACACACAACGACCGTTACAATACACAACCGTTAACGCTCCACTCTTCTTCTCCAAATTCTCCCAAAGTTCTTATTCGTTGGCTGAAACTTTTCTTTCGGTTGCCAGATTCTTCTGTCGTAACACTGCCCCCTTCCTAGGTCTTGTTCGTCCCGAACAATTCTGGATTCCAAAGTTTCTTCAGTTCTTCGATGAAACGGAGCCAAACGATCCACGTGAACCACCTTGCTCTTTGTAGCTGGACGTCGACGAATGCGATATACCACGTCTGTGTCAAAATGAAAGCGAATCTCATTATGACGTAGATTTCTTTTCTGACTGAAGCCTCGTCCACAAACATAATACGTGTAAGGCCTATAGCCCTTGTGAACACGTTTATGTCTCCGCAGGGAGAAGAATCGACTAAGAGTTTTCGTGCAAAACCTGTAAAAAGTTTTCTGCTTTGTCGAAAGTTTTCTTCTTTGGATTTTTACTTCTATCAACAGTAACAAGGAATGAAAGTCATTAGTGACATAAAATCTAGGGAGGAGTTTCATCCTCCAGTCTGACCCTTTTGTCAGTTGACTTTCACTTAATTCAGAACTGTCGTGATGAACCTTCAGCCATACTTCACCTGAATCAATTTGATCCCCAAGGTGCTTCACAATTATAATATCAGCTCCATAATTCTTTTTAGCGCTTCGGTCCATCTCCTCCTTCCATACTCCTGCTAGAACTACAGCTTCTAATCCGACAACCTTACCTGTTTCTCCTGTATAAGTGAAATCAGTGATGTGTCGGGCTGCTAGCAATATTTTTTCTGTTTTACCTTCACATAGCCAACTTGCAACATCTTCAGATACTCCTTGTTCTATTAACATGTTACGAAACTTGTTCAAAGCATTGCCGTTATGCAGAACCTTGCAGACACGTGATGCTTCATCTACCCTATTATCCACAATGTTTACCAAACGCAGAAGTTCTCCTCCTAACTCTTCGACGAGCTCTTGCAGTTCCAAGGATCCGTTACCGAGGAAACACTGAACAGCTTCCATCACTTCCAGAGAGTTGTCAACAGAGTTTTCAAGAGGTGAATCCATGTTGCTGATAACAGCTGAACTCTTCATTCCACGAGCTTGTGATGCTGCAACCATTTTCTTAACTAAATCAACAGCGTCTTCTGTACTGATCAGATCAATAGCTCCTTTTCCGAATTCAACATCATAAACCAAAGCGCACACTCCTTCAGCCAGCTTTTTGGACACAATTGAGCATCTCATTAGAGGAACGCTATCTACGGTAGCCGTCAGATCCTTGCAGCGGTAAATCTCCTTATCTGTTGGCACCAGCTCCTCTGTCTGTCCTACGATGCAGCATCCGACGTCTTCCATCATCTGCTCGATTTTATCTTTAGTGCAGTCGACTGTGAAGCCAGGGATGGATTCCAATTTGTCCAGAGTATCTCCTGTCAATTGGAGAGCACGACCGGAGATCATAGGGACCTTGAGACCTAAAGCAGCAAGTGCAGGAGCCAAGACAAGACTCACTTTGTTGCCGACACCTCCTGTGCTGTTTTCATCTACCATCCGATGGCGCCACTCGGGTCTCCAGCAAAACACATGACCCGAGGAGGTCATATTTGCTGTTTCTTCCGAATTCACTTTCTTGGAGCTCTCATTGTAATTAGCCAGGGAAATATCAGTCATGATTGCCAAATTGTTCATTCTGGAGATCAGCGACGAGTTCTGTAACATGATATTGTCCACTTTAGAGTTCTTGTAATCGTGATAAAACTTTTCTATATCCTTATAATCTAAATGGTTATAATGTCCAAATCTGCGCATTGACTGTTCAGAAAAGAAATTCAGCATGGTTTCGTTGAGATTGTCTGAGAGCTTTACTTCTCTCTGATCGTAACTCTGAGGCTTAGTTTCATCCAGAAAGTTAGTCTTTGAAGTACCGTCTCTGCCTGAAGCTCCTTTACTAGCATCACCTGTTACGCTTCTAAGCCATTCTTCGGAATTCCTCTTCCTTAAATCCCCACTTTCTATAAACGATTCAAGTGTGGCTATATGCTTCAGAAAAATCTCTCCGACTTCCCGGGTAACGTCGAATGGCACTTTGTTTCTATGATGAATGGACGCCTCTTCTTTACTCGGACCACTCTGCGAAACGTAAACTCTGTTTCGTTCCCCTTCATTACCACTCGTTACTCTGCCTTTGCGATAATTGTCCATGACGCATTTTGCTGAGAGCGAGGAATAGAATACCTTTCGTGTGGATCTCTCTTCAGATCGTGCCAGACTTGTATACCTAGGTATTTTGAAGTGCAAAGCGTACTGTATAGTCTCGCAGCTCTCTGATCTGTGTGATTGTTCTTCACAGTTCCTAGACATGTCACCAGCGACATAGACACTCTGCCATGCATCACCAGTAGTTGCGTGGTCAAAGGCATTATCTGCGCTATCTCTACGATTCTTGATTTTCAGTAGCAGATCCACATTTTTATATGCGTTGCCTTTCTCTTTTTCTTTTCCATGTTTACAATCTAACTTAACACTATCAAGATCATCTTTTTCACTGACAAATTCAACATTTAAACTATTGCATTGTCTATTGAGTTCGGTTTTACTATCCTTGAACTGATCAATAAACTTATCAATTTGAGAAGCCACTTCAGCTCTCATCTCAGTATTTTGTGCGGCTATTTCGGCTTTCAAATCATCTTTTTGAGAAACTATCTCCGTTCTCAACTCATTATTTTGTGCGGCCATTTCGGCTTTCAAGTCATTACTTTGACTTTTAATGTCATTCATCTGTGTAGCCATATCGGCTTTCAAGTCATTATTTTGACTTTTAATGTCATTCAACAACTTTACCAATTCATCCATACTTCTAGTTAACGGCATTCAATAAATTATCCCACTTCTGACACCAAATGTTGCGGATTTCAAAAATTGGATAGCCGCTGAGCGTGAGTATTAAAAGCTATATTTCAAAACCAAATTCAATACAAGGTAAATTGTTACAAAGGAAATATGGATGAAGTATCTTATCAACAAATCAACTATTAACATGCACAAGTCATCAATCTTCCTGCGTAGAGCACACAATATCAGCTCTGTGTATTTTACTAAATACTACCTTTTACTTGATTTACCAGGTCACCCGAAGATCTTCACTCGTAAACCAATTCTCGTCCTGTGCTAATAACTTTTCACACAATAGCCGAACAAAAAGACAGTCCGTGTAGACATTCGAAGTTAGCCATAAAAGTTCCCACTTTTATACTTCCGCGTATACACAACACATCAAGTTACTTCTTGATACTTAACGATAAAAGATCCCACTTTTATCCTTCCGCGTATACACAACACATCAAGTTACTTCTTGATACTTACGCGCACTGTCTCAGAACAGCTCACCGTCCATTTTCGAACTCACCGACCGTTACAACACACAACGACCGTTACAATACACAACCGTTAACGCTCCACTCTTCTTCTCCAAATTCTCCCAAAGTTCTTATTCGTTGGCTGAAACTTTTCTTTCGGTTGCCAGATTCTTCTGTCGTAACAGTATTTTCGTTGGTGAACGATTTGTTATAATAATTGTATTGTGGTTGGATTGTTTGACCTTTGAGTGACAAATAGCCAGGTCACAAGAACCAAAGGGTCAAAGAAGGTTGGGGGGAGGGTACCCACTGGAACAGCTGCTAGCCTCCCGTCAAGTCCTGCCAACGTGTTCTTTAACGTGTACACGTGCTCTCCCATACACGGCTTAACGTCCAATTCTACGACGGCGGCCTTTCCAAGCCCATCGGTGTCCCCTACTTAGGAGGGGACACCGGTGGTGGCGGAGGTAGCGGAGATAAATCTCAACGCTGGTACAAATGGGACTCGAACCTAGGAACTAGTAGATTACGAGCCTGGAGCACTACCGACTGAGCCATCGCTGCCCATTCTGTGAGATCTTCGGGTCCTTGTGATCTGGCCATTTAGCGAATTGTGTGCAAAAAAAAAATACCGCTCAGAACAGGCCCGGGTCTAGAAAAAAAGAAGGGGGAGGGGGGCATTAGAGTATAACATTTCTCCCCTCCGTTTTGGAGGTCTTTAAAAAGTGTCTAGAAAAATGTGTGAAATACGTATGTTAAAAAATTTCTTGATTCCTTTACCCTTACTATCATTCTCGTAAGGGGGGGACACACGACCCCCTCCCCAGCCCCTCCACCCCCATCGTGAGTTAACTCCTTGTATCCTCCACAAATCTCTGAAAAAAAAAGGAAAATAGGGAATTTTCATTCAAACCCCCCCCCCCCCTCACAGATATAGCCTTACCCCAGAGAAAAAACAACCTTTTTCCGACACCGTACCCTGGTGTGACGGCCCCCTTCTGTGTGATTTAGTCCCCTTCTCTGAGCAAAAGTATTGCCTTTCTAAACGAGTCCAACACAATACGAAAACTGTTTATGGACCCCTTTATGTTGAAAAATTGCTGAAGGAAAAAAAAATAAGCACATTTCTGAGTAGTGAATAAAAGCATTAAGGCGTTAGATTTTTTTTTCGTTTTACAAATGCAGAAGATTAAGCTTCTTCTCGAAAACTTTACTGACGTCACTATAAACGTACAGACAAGTTAAATTACATTAAATATAGATGCGATTCTCAGAAGTTAAAAGCCCAACAGAAGGCCATTTATCTCAATAAAGCTAATTTTCACTTCCAACGCTGCAAAAAAAAACAATTTATAATGCTAAGACGTTCTGCGACTTCAGAATTATTTCAACACCTCATTAATCTTTGATATACTGATCACTGCGATAACCACAAATGTGTTATTCTAGATGTAATAATAACAATACATTTCGTGATCAATTTGTGGCTAAAGGAACTCGATGTAAAAGTGTTTCGACAAAACGGCTGTTATCGGATATTTTTAACGCGCTTACGCCAACAAAGATACTGAGAAAGGCAGTCTGATAAAAAATTGTATAAAATAATTTGTATTGTGGAAAAAATAAATATTCACGTTAATGGCATATTGATGGCGAAGAGGGGATTCGATAAAGTCTACTCATAGTTAACCCCAGACAGTTGGGGAACGGGTTTCAACCAGAAGAGCGCCTGGCTCGCAATCTGCAGCTCTCAGGTTCGAGTCCCAGCTGGGTCAGCGTTGAGATTTATCTCCGCAAAACTCCCTGCCAATGTTCAGTAAGGGGCATCGATGTATTTGGAATCGACACCGTCCGTTGGATGGAAAGTTAAGCCGTGGCCCCGTGTATGGGTGAGCCCATACCTTGTGCACTTTAAAGAATACGCTGGATGGCATTGACGGGAGGCTACCATCTGTCTCCCAACAACTATTCCAGTGGGTCCCCTCCCCCAACCTTCTCCGAGCCTTTGGGGTCTTTGATCTGGCCATTTAGCTCACATGTGTGCAAAAAAAAAAGTGCCTCTCAGAGGTAAAAACAGTCCAATTCTGACAGCTAATTAACAAAAAAAAAACTAATTTTAATGTTATTTAAATATTAGTGCATTAAAATCCAACTGTTGCCAACAATTTACTAAGGGGCTATCGAAAAACGATTTTATTGCTAAACGAAGAAACAATGGTTTCAGCTAAGCTCACAAAAATAATTTCATGAAATTGTTGCAGGTAAAACGTACAGTCGCTCAAATAAATATACGAACACTATGGTTGATTACAGAATTCAGAAAAAATATCTGGCAACGATTATTTTAGAAATTAGTGATCTGGCAACCTTCGTGTCACGTGACACGAAGGTTGCCATCAAAGTTTCGAATTCGTAGCATAAATAAATCGTTTGCAATATTCGTTTAAAATTTTTCTGAGTTTCAACTTTTCCCGCCGTTAGAGGGCGAAATCATAGCTTTTGTGGAATTCGGAAAGTGCGAATCGTAAATACAGTGGACCTTCGTTATATAAAGCTTGCTACACCGCGCACTCGGTTATAGCGCGGGCGATGTTCGCGATAAGTTCAAACATGTTTATACAGGTCCGTGCGGCGTTAGTGAATATCGCATTTTATTGTTACTGCGTATTGAGTAATTGTGTATGTATTGAGTTCCTGCATGTATTTTGAATAGTGTTTAATTATTGTATGCATGATGAGTAAAAGAAAAGCTTACAGTGTGAAATTTATTGTGTCGCCACTGCGCCGCTCGGTATAACGCGGTTCACCTTATAACGCGGGTGTTGTTTCCCGCCCGACATGCGCGTTATATCGGGGGTGCACTGTATTTCATCAATACCTATGCAACCCAAAAAGAATTTTTAATTTATCTCTAAGTAAAAAAAAAGTTCGATGTCTACATCTACAGACGGAGAGACGGATAAAATGAACACAATTATGTCGTTGTTGTTTTTTTGAAAACAAGATAGTACTTATCCATATTAAATCTTAAAACCAAAATGAACACTAGATATACCCATAACACGTACGGCGTACGCACTAACCTCACTACACGTCAGAACTTGAATATAATAACTTCGTTTGCAAACGACTCCACAAATGGATGTTATTGAAGGTGAAAAACTGCGCATGCGCGAGTCTCTCGTAGTGTTGCCAAATTAAATTTTTCCTGTGTCGCAAGTATTCACGGCGAAAAATAGCGTGCTGTGAACAAAAAAAATTGAAAATTCACTAGACTACATTAACTTTTACTGCAAAACTCTTTCACTCTTTCTTCTATTGAAAATTAAAATATCAGCATTTCAGAATCATATTACTTTAAAATACATCTTTCTCAATTGTTCTTACAGCGTAAAAATCGACATCACGCTCTTCTGAACAGCCAACACAAATGCTTACAATGTTACCGTACAAAGATCTACTTTTAGCTTTCCTAATAACGTTTTATTCAAAAAAACTTGGGACAAACATAAAAGTAAAAAAATTCAAAACTTCTGTATGACATTTTTCAAAAACTTTGCCATCATGTTTAGTAGTATGTGATTTCTTTATTTAACCATATCTTCTATTACTAAAACAAAGCACTACAAAACAACAAGCCGAAACAAGAGTCATTATTTCCGGTCTCTCTTCCTCGGTTACTGCGAAGCTGATTTGTCTACCGAGGCGTCCATTTGGCATTGTTCCAACTTCGGCGGAGTACTACTGATATATATCAACAATGGCTATTACTCTGCCTCGTATTTATCGCAGCGTTGATATATATACACTGATGGATTTAGCTGAAAAGAATCCTCATTTCTTCTATGTCATTGTCATAGGACCTTTCCTTTTGGATGTCTTTCCAAAGAAATAAGAAGTATTTTTTTTTACGTTATCTTCTGTAATCTTTTGTTAAAGTGAATAAAAAACTTACACTTTTTTCATTCGTGTTCTTTTTTTGTGAGGGGGTTATTCTCCGGAAACTTCAAAACTAATTCTTCCGCTATTGAATTTAGCGTTGGATTTTACTTTCTCATAAGCAGTTTTCGTACTAAGTCAAAAATAGGTTTTCATCGGTAATGGGTTGTTAGATAATTAAACTCTTCCTTTTTTGATGGTTGATTTGGGTTGTTTTACCTCTGAAGGGAACTTTTTTTTTGCACATGATGGGCTAAATGGTCTGGTCACAAAGACCCCGAGGGCTCAGAAAAGGTTGAGGGGAGGGTACCCACTGGAACCGCTGTAAGGAGACAGACGGTAGCCTCCCGTCAAGGTCATCCATTGTGTTCTTTAAAGTGCACAGGGTATGGCTCTCCCGTACACTGAATCATGGCTTAACGTCCCATCCGACGGAAGACGGCCTTTCCAAACCCATCGGTGTCCCCTACTGACCGTGGGCAGGGCGCAGAGTTAAATCTCAACGATAACCAAGCTGGGACTCGAATCTGGGAACTGCAGATTACGAGCCTGGCGCGCTACCAACTGATACACTCCTACCCCTGCGGACAAGGAGTCAACTAATTGTTGTGAGTAAAAAGTTCACGACGTTCGCACCACCAGAAATTCGAATTTCCAGCATAACTACATCGTTCGATTAAATTTTCGTTAAAATTGTGGAATTTTGAACTTTTTCCCACCGCTATAGCACACGACTTTAGCTTTTGAGAGACGCTGAAAATTACGAACTATAATATTTCATCAATAATAATTGAACATTTTTGGGGGTGAACTTTCTTGGGACAATGCCGCAGGACATCTGGAAATCAGTAAAACGATAGTTTCCCACTATGGGGGAGAAAGGGTCGAGCCACAAGGACTAACCTTGACCCGGGAGGGTCGGTAGATCCCCACGCAGACAAGAAGCAGGGGGGAAGTAAAATTTTTTTGTAGGGAGGGGTACAAAAAGCAAATCAATGCTTTAAGATAGAAATACAGTCGCTCAAAAAAATGTCCAAACACTATGGTTGATTACAGAATTCAGAAAAAATATCTGGCAACGACCAACGTACACGAAGGTTGCCAGATCACTATTTTCTAAAAAAATCGTTGCCAGATATTTTTTCTGAATTCTGTAATCAACCGTAGTGTTCGGATATTTATTTGAGCGACTGTACATAGGCTGAGCCATTCATTTAATGAATGCATTTGCATATACAGCAATCAAACATATATCACATCAAAGCGGAGTCATAACAAGGCACACGGAGATGTGCCCCCCCACCCAGGGATTGTTCAGTCTGCAGAGCTCCAGAATCGTAATCTGCAGTTTACAGGTTCGAGTCCCATTTCGACCAGAGTTCAGATTTATCTCTGCAAAACTCCCCGCCTTGCCCTAGGTCAATAAGGGACAATAATAGGCGTGGAAGGGCCGCCGTCCGTCGGAGGGGACGTTAAGCCGTGGATCCATGTGCGGGAGAGTCGTATCTTGTGCACGTTAAAGAACACACTGGATGGCCTTGATCTGTTACCACCATCTGTTACCTAACAGCTGTCCAATGGCTCCCATCCCTCAACCTTCTCCGAACCTTTGGAGTCTTTGTGACCTGGGCATTTAGCCCATGGTGTGCAAAAAAGTGCCTTTCAGAGGTGAAACAATTGGATGGTCTGGACGGGAGGCTACCATCTGTTTCCTAACAGCTTTCCAGTGGGTCCCCTTCCACCATCCTTCTCTGAGCCCTAGGGGTCTTTATGACCTCCACTTTGCCCATTCTATACGAAAGAGGCGCCGCTCAGAAGTAAAACATCCTAACACTCCTTAAGGTACCGCATGGCGGATTATTGGAATATATATAACTAGATTTCTAAGCTTTTAAAAGAAAACTTTCTTTCCATTTTGAACTAACTTCAGTTTGCTACAAAAATCTCTTTTCTCTTACGCTTATCAAATTTAAAAAAAAAAAAAAAAAATACCCCCTCAAGCAGCTGCTTGCCACAGAGGTCTGACAGGAGCCTGTCAGTTTACTAGCTTCTAAAGAGAACGTTTATTTTTATAGCCCATAAATCTATTCGTAACGGAGTCCAAGTGTAAAAAAGACAAAACTACTCTATCGAAAGCAGTGCAAGGTTTGTTGCAATTAAGCACATCTTGGGCAATCAGTCATGTTTGTTCCCTCTTATTCTTTAATATTCTCTTGACAGCTGCAAGTTAAAAGTGTTGCCATTCCTACTTTTATAATCTGGCGTCTAAAAATATGTCACCCACGTCGGCTTCCAGGCAAGTCGTCAATCAACTGATATCTTTATCGTTATCGTTTTTTTTTTCTATACTAACTTCTCTCGAATTTCTGTTTTGCCATATATTATAGAGATGACATTCGTGGAGGGAAATTTTTTTGGAGTTTTGCCCAGTTTCGTAGTCTGTGTCAATAACAATGAAGTTGGGAATATTTCACGATGTTCGGTTTGAGAACATTATACAAATTTTCTGAAGAATTTTACAGATTAAGTCAATGAAGTTCAAGATTTGATACTCAGTGTATAATTTTGCTATTCTGAACGATCCTTTATTACTTCTAATGTTTTTTTTATTATCTGAAGTGTGGATAAAATATTGTGATCGTAAAAAAGAAAAAATCCATCTTCCAGTTTTTCGATTAGAATAAGTAACATTTTAAGGGTTGTTAAATTTTAGAAAAAAACGTAGTTTTGGAAACATTTTGAATACATTTGTTATGAACTCACATGCTCATGAATTCACTTGGTAGCCTGGGTTTGTATACACTGTCTTGTCAAAATATTAGAGAATGCCCATGTCATGCCAATGGGAATCTAATTTCGAAGTTTTATAACTTCTAAAATATGCATTTAATAGAAAAATGTTACTGAAGATAAATTAAAGATCATAATCCAACCTATTTAAATCTCGATTTTCAAAAATATTCGTTGTTTGGGTTGTTTGGGTTGTTTTACCTCTGAGCGGCACTTTTTTTGCACACAATGGACTAAATGGCCAGGTCACAAGGACCCCGAAGGCTCAGAGAAGGTTGGGGTAGGGGACCCATTGGAACAGCTGCTGGGAGGCAGATGATAGCCTCCTGTCAATATCATCCAGCGTGTTTTTTAACGCGTACAGGGTATGGCTCTCTCCTGCATACGGGGCCACGGCTTAACGTCCCATCCGACGGACGGCGGCCTTTCCAAGCACATCGGTGTCCCCCTATTGACCGTGGGCAGGGCATTTTGCGGAGATAAATCTCAACACTGACCCAGCTGGGACTCGAACCTGGGAACTACAGATTACGAGCCTGGCACTACCGACTGAGCCCCCCCCCCGCCCCCCAAAAAATATTCGTTATATATTTGAAAAGTTATGAAAGCTAGAATATTTAACAATAATTTATCTTCTTTTATAAAAATCGTTCATTATTTTCTAACATTGAAATAATCGTTACGCAAACTTCTAAAATGTAAATTTATAATATTAAATGATTTGAAACAATACTTATTAGGTTTTAATTAATTTCCGAATTAAATTCTTAAAATGAATCATCATTGTGAAATATTCCACATTCCATAACTCTTTTTTTAAATACTAAACGAATACAGTTAAAATGGATTTTAAATTTTTTAGGGGGTGTTCCATTTTTTAAATGAATTTTAATACTTTTTTTTTATATTATATTTTATTCTATGTTCAAGTCATATTTTTTCATTAAACACATATTTTAGGAGTTTTAGAGCTTCGAAGTTAGATTTCCGTTGACATAACACGAAAAGTTTCTAATATTTTGGGCAGTATACACAGTCTATCAGAATAATATGACCATCTACCATAGTATTTGTATGGCAGGTGGTCCTATTATTCTGATACGACTGTGTATATTCATAGTCCTTATAATCCGGATGAGGATGGGGCGGGGGTGGCTCAGTTGGTAGCGCGCCAGGCTCGTAACTGACTCAGCTGGCAAAATCTCTCTCCGCAAAATTCCCCACCCTTTCCATGGTCAGTAAGGGACACCGATGGGCTTGGAAGGCCGTTGTCCGTCAGATGGGACGTTAAGCCGTGGCTCTGTGTAGGGGAGGGCCATACCCTGTGCACGTTAAAGAACACACTGGATAGCCTTGACGGGAGGCAACCATCTGTCTCCTAACAGCTGTTCCAGTAGGTCTCCTCCCCCAACCTTCCCTAGCCTTCGGGGTTTTTGTGACCTGGCCTTTTAGCCCATTGTGTGAAGAAAAAATGTCGCTCAGAGGTAAAACAACCGAAATCTCCTTTCGAAAAGCAGATCGAATTCTCTCTGCAGAAATTCTGATAAACTCTTTGAATTTAATTCTTCTCAAATACAACTCTGATTTGCTTATTACGATGCCAAATTCCGACATCGTTAATTACTTCTAAAATTTCCAAAGCGTATTATTAACATGCGATGTAGCGGGAATCGAAAATTGTTTATGCAAAGTATTAAAAAAAAAGGGCTCTGCATTTATTTTTCACTTTGCGAATGTATAAAGTGCTTCGTACTGGGAGTTCGAAATCTTAAATTGTGCAAATTACATCATAAGATTCAGAATGTTTTAAAAACAAACGCGTCGGGAAAAAATTAACATAATATAAGTGAAAGAATTACAGCACACCAGTTCCCAAATGTCTAATCTTTAACACAAACATCGAATATTTAAAAACTCATTCTCTATTTTTTTTTAGTTGCGAACTTAAGGAATAAAATTTCCATTTTAGCTCAAATTTGTATAGGATAAATACAAAAGAAAAACCCACTTCCAACTCTGAATTTGTGCTTAAAAGCACGTTCTTGAAGCAGGCAGTACACGTCATAAGAACAAAAACAGGAAAAGTTACTGAATAATAAATGGCAGCGATTTCTTATTCTTGATACGAAATAGTTTCACTTAAAAGTCCATTTTTGTTTTTCCCTTGTTTTCATTACTGCAACAACTATAAAGCAACGAATGTTGAAAAGCGAGTTATACAAGCAACACACAAAACCCATCACGCTGTTGCCATAGCGACATAGTTACCATTAGCTGGATATGCACGTTCCTGGCTAAATGTGTTTATTCGAAACTGCAGGTTTAGATTAAGGCTGCAGAAACGGAAATATTGATCCTTTTCTAAAAGAAGAAGAATCTCGATTTTGACTAAAGTTTTTTTTTACCTGGGGATATGTAGGTATAAGCAACACCACCTATAAGAGAAGGCCATTCCTCTGAGTTATGACGTCACTTAGTGAATCTAAAAATATACAAATATCTTATATATTTATTTCTTTTATTTCTACTAATAAGGTTTAAAATTAAACTTAATACTAATTTATATTAATAAATATACATTATTTAGAAAAAAATATTTGTATTTTATTAGCATTTTGATAATGCTTATACATTCAAATATTTTTTTTCTAAACAACGTACTTTTGTAAATATAAATTAATATAAAGATTAATTTAAAGAGTTACCAGTGGGAATAACTGAAATATATATATATGAAATTTGTAGATTTTTAGGTCCATTAATGCTGACGTCATAACTCAGTGTAATGGCCTTATAATCTAGATGGTGTTAGTATAAACCGTATTCTCACCTTGTTCCAGTTGATTTTGTTAACTTTTATAATATTAATTTGTACTTTTGTTGTAACTTTCCAGTAAATGAAATTATATTAAAATATATGTTTAACATTTCTTCACGCGCCTGCACCATCTCCCACAACAACTCCCACAACAAAATTGTTGCAAATTTTATTAAATCCTAGATTTTATCCGCGAATATCCGTATCCACACAGGGCTCTAACTATTATTAATTATTATTGTTCAAATTTGTGTTATAATGGAAAATATAGCTATTTCAAACCATAGAGTAAATGTAAAGGAACTTCAATACACACTTCCTGAATTACCAAGAACGCAAAGAGAACAACAAAATAAAATCTGCCATATCTAAGTTGTAGCCGCGAAGTTGCAGGAGATGACGTCACTTCCTCTTTCCTGTGTTTCTTCAGCTATCATTATCCGGTCCAGGGAACATGGCATTGCAAGTGTAAAACCTCATTATCAGGCTTAAGAAATGAACAGCTTTTAGTGGGTCATGGCCCAATAGACCTCGGGTAAATATATTTACAAAAATTTATTAATTTTGTGTCTCTTGGATTATTACTATCATCGTCTTATCAACTTTAATCAGGAGACTAAAGGTTGAATGAATTATATACTAAGCACAACAGAACAATATCATAAATATACACTGAGTGATTACTGAATTATGATCACTCTACCCAGGGCAGTATTTATGGGGAATGACAATATCTAGGAAATGACCCTCCAGGGACGTATGCGTCCCCCACCCCCCCACCCCGAAAGTCCTGTCTTCTTATACGAAATCTCAAACTCATCTACCTGATTTTGAAATCCAAAACAGTTGTGTTTGCATACTTTTATTTTAGCCCCATATTTTGTGTCCGATATTAAAAATAGATTTTGAAAAAAATTATAAAATCTTATTCCATATGGAATATTATTTTAACCTTTCATGTTCGGTGGAATATTTTAGTAATTGAGAAGCGCTACTGAAGTCTTATCCTCAGATCATCTCGAAACAAAATTCTCGGAAAATATTAAACATATTTATATTTCAGGCATTTTATAAGAATTTTTTTAAAGACTTGTAAAAAGGAAGGAGATGTTATACTGTATTGGAAATCCAGTCTCTTGGCTCCTTCTTTTACATTTTTCCGGCTCGAACCGAAATACGAAGCGAAATCCCAATATCGCATTAGAAGTTAACCGTAACCGTTAAAAATCATATTCAGAGAAAAATAGTTAAAAATCTAAACCTCGTTAACTCATGCTTAGTAAGTCATTATTTCATAATATTTCCATACACCCAAATATAAATATCTTATAAAAAAAAATTCAGCCCTATTTTGCATACAACAACCGAAAACCATTCTCGAAAAATTCACAAATATACGAAATCTCAATACACGATGCAACGCAGCTGGTTTAAAAAGCTTTAACAAATAATTTATTCTAACAGTTCGTTGTCGTCATGAATATGCAACACGCATATTATTTAACATTATCCAATGAACTCATTGGAAGTCTTGCAATTACCTCTAATGTCTTTCGTCTTCAAAAAAAAAAGCATCCCCAAGGTAAAAAAACAAGCAAGTATTAAATCTCTTGAGAAAACAAAACCATATAATCATTTCCATCTAAATATGCAAATTTAAGTGGAACATTAATAGTTTTAAAGCATTTTCAACGTTGCAAGTGATGTCCTATATTTATTTCTACTCCAGCAACAATAAAATACGACAAAGGCAAAGTTCTAGTACGTAGCGTGCAAACGGTGAGGATTTTTAAGTACAGCAGTAGGGACTCTTTATAGTTATGGTTCCTTTCTTCCTGCCTCTCCCCCTCCATTTTTGATTTACCCCGCCCCCCCTCTATTCCCCCAGCATAGAAAGGGAGAGGCCCCCAACAGCACTCGCCTCAAAGCACGCGCTTAAAAGGAAGATCACACAGACTGCGATTTGAGCTATTTAACGTTACAAAATTTGTAGCTTCTCGAAACAAAACCACCCCCAACAACGGAGGTGACGTCACAACAAACTGGAGCGTGTGCAGCTCCAGTTTGCCGTGATGTCACCTCCGTTGTTGGAGGTGGTTTTGTTTCGACACTCCAGAAACTTTGAAAACGCTTATAACGCGAAATCGCTTCTTGTGTGGCCATATCTTCACTACAAACAACACAAAACGAGTTACATCTGCTGGCGTGCAATATCTCCCTTCTCGCCGTCATAGCCAAGGCACATATATTGCCTCATGAATAATTCATGAATCCGTTACGTAATTAATCAGTGACGTAGAACCGTTGTTTGTTACTGCTGGTTGGACGTAGAATGAGAAAAGATTCTAAATAGAACAATTCCGAACAAAATGCTGTTGAATTCTTTTATTGTTTGCTTTGTAATGTTTTTTTTTTTATCTATTTTTTTTGTTCTTTACTACCGCTGGTTTTGTAAAAATAACAAGCTTCAATGTATCTTTTTTTTTTCGTTTAGTGGCGTGTTATTCTTTTTAAAACTCTTGCAAAGTTCATATAAATTTGAAGAGTGTTTTCTCCGAATATTTTCACAGAAATTCTTCGCAAAAATCAAGAAAAGATGAAATATATTTCGTTCACGTTAAAAAAAGGAATCTTGCGATGTAAACAACTGCCTATTTTCAATGGAAAGGCGATTTACAGTTGTATGCTTATTTACTTTTGTTTACATTGCAAATAAGATAAGCAAGCGTGCCGTTGTTTTAAAGGATGTTTTTCATGTGATATTTCGTTTAGTTTTAAATTGTTTTTCGGTCATAAACGAAAGACTTTAATTCGCGTTAAATGGCAATGCAATTCTAAAGTTGTTACGTTAAAATAGACACACTCAGTAGCCATCGAATTACACAGGAGCACTAAACCCTATGTTCTTTCAATGGAGAGATAATTTCAAGTTGTGCAACTTTTAAAATAAGCTGAGGGCAGGGATTGACTTGCAATCTGAATTTTCCAGGTTCGAGTCTCATCTGTGCCAGCGTTCAGATTTATCTCCGTGGCCGAGTGGTTAGCGCGCTTGGCTAGTGTTCTAAGGGACCTGGGTTCGAGCCCTGGGTAAGGCGTGGATGTATGTGTCGTTTTTCTGCTGAGGTCCTGCCATCCTCTCAGACCTTCTACTCTGGCATATAAACTGACAGGCTCCTGTCAGACCTCTGTGGCAAGCAGCTGCTTGAGGGGGTATTTATTTTTATAAACCCTTACTCTGCCCTCGGTCATAAAGGGGATACAGATGAGCTTAGAATAAAAAAAGCTGTCCGTAGGATGGGACGTAAAGCCGTGGTCCGAGTGCGCGTTAAAGGACACACTAGATAGCCTTTACGGTAGATTACCACCTCTCCTAACAGCTGCCGAGTACGTTCCCTCTCCACCCCAACTTTCTCTCAGCCTTCGGGTCCTTGTGACCTGGCCATTTAGCCCGCTGGTGCAAAAAAAAGTGCCGCTCACAGTAAAGCAACCCAACCCTTACTAGCGTTCTCAAAGGGGTGGGAGGGTCATGACCTCCTTGCTCCTCCCCCCACCAGTTCGAGTCCTGCCCTTATTCATGAAGATTCATAAAATTATTTAAAAAACTAAATTAATTAATGATTTTAAAAAAATTTAACAGATTTGAATAAAAACTGAAATTGTTGTATCAAATTTTCTACAGACAAGGTATGTAGTTTTGTGGGAGAACTGAAAATGGTTTTCTAACATTATGATGAGAGAATCAAGATTCAGTTATTAAAATATATACTCATACTGTAGCTCGTGCTACAATTTATAATCTCTTGTTTGTATTCGGTTACAATTTAAACCTAGGCTAGTATTTGTTTAATAATCTTTTTTTGTTCTTTACTACCGCTGGTTTTGTGAAAATAACAAGCTTCAATGTATTTTTTTTTTCGCTTAGGGGCGTGTTATTTTTTTAAAACTCTTGCAAAGTTCATATAAATTTGAAGAGTGTTTTCTCCGAATGTTTTCACAGAAATTCTTCGCAATGTTCGAGCCAGGTTAGATATTAAATTATAAACTATCAGACCTTCAGAATTATTGCATGGAGGTTTTTTTTTTTCGATTAATTTACGAACATGGTTAATTAAGTTACGAATGCGTAATGTTACGAATACGTAATGTTACGAATGCGTAATGACAACAGAGTCAACCAATTTTTAAATTTGCTCATATTTTACTATTTTTTCCAAAAATTTTTCAAAAAGCTCTAAAACGAACGAGAAAATGTTACACTGCAATGGAAATACAGTCTTGCCCCCCCCCCCCTCTTCATTTTTTCTAGATCCGGGCCAATACGGTATTAAAAAAAAAATCCACCTCGAGCAGCTGCTTGCCACAGAGGTCTGACAGGAGCCGGTCAGTCTATATGCCATAGTAGAAGGTCTGTGAGGATGGCAGCACCTCAGCAGAAAACAACACATCCATCCATGCCTTAACCCGGGTCTCGAACCCAAGGCCCTGAAATCAGTAGCCAAGTGCGCTTACCACTCAGCCACGGGATTATCTTCTGTTAAATTATTCTGTGACTATCAACAGTTTCTTTAAATTGGACGGAAATGAGTTTATAATTGAAACAAACATTGTACAGTCGCTCAAAAAAATATCCGAACACTATGGTTGATTACAGAATTCAGTAAAAATATCTGGAGCGTGTACAGCAACTGTACACGTTCCAGTTACCGTTCACAGCAAACTGGAGCGTATGCAGTTACTGCACACGCTCCAGTTTGCTGTGAACGGTAACTGCACACGCTCAATATTTCCGTGAGTGAGCCCACACGATCTAGTATCAAAATAATATGACCACCTACAGTCGCTCAAAAAAATATCCGAACACTATGGTTGATTACAGAATTCAGAAAAGTATCTGGCAACGATTTTTTTTAGAAATTAGTATTCTTTTTTAGAAATCGTGTCACGTGACACGAAAGTTGCCAGATCACTAATTTCTAAAAATATCGTTGCCAGATATTTTTCTGAATTATGTAATCAACCATAGTGTTCGGATATTTTTTTGAGCAACTGTATTCCAATTTTTTTATTGAAACAAACATTGTATTCCAATTTTTTTCATTTTTTAGAAAGCGTCCAGCCACACATTATACTTTTTTTTTTATATTAGTACAAATTCAGTCATATTCTGCAAAAACAAAAATAAACATCATTTGTCACGATTTCCTTATAGCTACGATAGCAAAAATTGCCTAAATATGATATTAGAATTTCTTTATAAATTTTTGTATTGTGTAAAACCATGTAATGTGAAATATTCCGAATTTTAAGAAAAATCATTTATTAATATGTTTTAAATTATTCAAAAGGAGAAGTGAACCCTGATTCAAACACAGCAAAAACGTATCAAAAATAATAAGGAAAACTAAAGATATCAAAACATTCTATGCGATTATTGTGTAAGTAATCTGTAATATTTGATTCAATTAATTCATTAAATCAAAAATGCAATTAAATCAGCAAAATTATCTCCCTTCTTTATCCTACACTAGAACCTCGTTCATAAAAGCCGAGAATTACGCAACTAAACCAATAAATAATATCTATATTAATAATAACATCCATTAATAATATCACGACCTATCCACCAACTGCTACAAGACTTTCGACATTCCAATAAATTTAAAAACTCGCACTACTAAACATCATTTGCAACAACGAAGACTTGTAGATCTTCGCATTCGTAAATTAACATCCCAGTTTGTTTCGACACAACTTAACTCTACATTTGCTCAAAGCAATACAAACTCATCATTTCCACCATTACTCTAGAGTTCACCGAAATTAAAATCTCCTACACAGATTAAGTCTGTTTACCGCCAGCGATGATGTATTCAGCTACCTCAGTTTGGCAACTCAGCGATCATTACGTTTGGGCGCGCGCAGACGTCAGCCAATGGAGCGATTGCACTCGATGACGACACGCACGTACAGGCGCGCGCACGAGACCTGAAAGATGACGACAGGCAGGCAGTTCACGAACACAACACTAAATGGAATATGAATTACATTTAGTTTGGCGAAGGGAATAAGCAGAACAGACAATACACACCACAGTAGGAAAGGAATAAGATCGATTGATAGTGAGTGGATTCTGCACTAAGCAAGTGTAATCGACTCAGGAGGTCTGTTTGGAGAATCAAATGTAGCGATACAATGATACAACACCAAATGTTTACAATAACGAGTATGATTCGAAAGGCAACATAGATTTACCCTTACTATTTCGACTTTATTATTATATTTCTTTTCACCTTTGTTTTTGCAAGCGTAGCCTTTTTAATAATTTATTGAATTCTTAAAATGTAATATTCACTTATTTATTTTCACTTAGTAATAATAATTCTATTATTTACCCTCTTTCAATTAGTAATTTCACAGTTCTTTTAATTAAAGATTTATTTATTGTTTTATTGTTTTCAATTAATTATTACTGGTTTATTCCTTTCAATTAATTTTATTTTTATAGTTTTATATTAATGATTATATAAAAATTTATGATTAATTAAATATTTATTCAAATTAATGATTAATTAATTAATCAAATTAATGATTAATTAATTAATTAATTATTCGAATTAATAATAATTAATATATAAAGAATTTATTCGAATTTATGATTAATTATTTATTTATTCAATTTTAATGATACACTTATTTACTTGCTTATAATAAATTATTTATTTATTCTTTTTAATTAAGTATCCTTCCGAGTTGAAGAATTTTACCTCTGAGTGTTATTGTTTTTCACATAATGGACTAAATAAATGGCCAAGCTGCAATGTCTCCAAAGATTTAGAGAAGGCTGTTAGGAGACAGATGGCTAGAGTGCTTTCCTAAGGATCAGAGGTATTTTACTAACAAAGTTCCTGAATTGAGCTACCTAGGAAAATTCCGGGCCTGGACAGTGCAGTAACAAAAAAAATCATTCTTTAAGTCTAGAGATGTTTCAATTAAATTTTAATTCTTTAAAACCGAATTGGAAACTATTATTTTTTAAAAACCTGGTAACCAATTTTAAATTATTCCTAAATATTTTAATATAATCGTAATGAATAAATTCTTTTATTTTATGGAGTTTAAAAGTAAATAGATTTTAGTCTAATTCTAGACAAATTAAATTTCTTAATTTTTGGTTATCTTTAATTTCCTTTATTTCTTCCCTCCTTTTGCTCTACGGCTTGCCTTGGTTTATTTATACATAGATAGTTTTATGTTTATAAAAGGTGACCTTGGTCACCTTGATACAATAGTCTTTATAAACATAAAACTTTACACACTTCCTTCATGAACATAAACTTTATATACTATCTTTATAAGCCTAAACTTTACACACTATCTTCATGTCTCGTGCGGCTAAATATGCTTCACAGAATCCTCTGCATTCTCAAATGTTTAATTAACGTTTGAGGACGGATTAAACATTTGAAAATGCAGAGGACTCTGTGAAGCATGTTTAGTCGCACGAGACATGAAGATAGTGTGTAAAGTTTATGCTTATGAAGAAAGCGTGTAAAGTTTATGTTTATGAAGAAAGCATGTAAAGTTTATGTTCATGAAGAAAGTGTGTAAAGTTTATGTTTATGAAGATAGTGTGTAAAGTTTATGAAGATAGTGTATAAAGTTTATGTTTCTGAAGATAAGTGTTAAAAGTGTGTTCTAGTGTTTAAAGTTTATGTTTATGAATATAATGTGTAAAGTTTATGCTTATGAAGACAGCGTGTAAAGTTTATGAAGATAGTGTGTAAAATTTATGTTTATGAAGATAGTGTTTAAAATTTATGATTATGAAGATAGTGTGCAAAGTTTAAGAAGATAATGTATGAAGATATCGTGTAAAGCTATGAAGATAGTGTTTACGTTTACGAATATAGTGCATAAAGATTATGAAGATAGTGTTTATGAAAATAGTATTTATGAATAGAGTGTGTAAAGCTTATGAAGATAGTGTTTATGAAAATAGTATTTATGCATATAGTGTGTAAAGCTTATGAAGATAGTGTTTATGTTTATGAAGGATAGTGTTTATGTTTATGAAGAATGCTGTTTGAAATTTATGAAGATAGTGTTTATGTTTATGAAGATAGAGTGTAAAGTCTAATGTATAAAGTATAGTGTTGTTATATGAAAATATTATTTATGAATATAGTGTGTAAAGCTTATGAAGATAGTGTTTATGTTTATGAAGGATAGTGTTTATGTTTATGAAGAATGCTGTTTGAAATTTATGAAGATAGTGTTTATGTTTATGAAGATAGTGTGTAAAGTCTAATGTATAAAGTATAGTGTTGTTATATGTAAATTGGTTTTCATTACCGAAAGAAAAAAAAATCAAGTAATTAAATAACTGTCACCGATATAAATTGCTATTTCAATGAATGTGCCGTTTTCGTAAGATTGTTTGGAAATTGAGTGCCAGCAGAATATAGAAATTAAGATAGTGAATCACTTACTTTGGGGTAAAAATAAATCTACGGAAAGTTAGATAAATCAAAGATAAGTTGAAATAAGATCAAAAGAGCATAGATAGTGTATATAACTGAAAGGTTATTTTAAATATTAATTTAAGAAACAAAACTTTAATTGAAACAGCTACATATTACATATATTTAAAAATTAATTCTTTTGGTATGGCTGTGTCGCGTGCTCCTTATGGTATAGGAGACTCCCGAATACAAAGCTAAAATTTAACAATGGATAAATTTTTTAGTGATTTGTTTCTTTCTAAAAATTTAATTACTAACTTATAGTTTAAAAACCGACAAAAGAAAATGTTTTTATTATTATTTATTACTGAATAGGTTGAAACCAACTGCTCATTTAAGAAAAGGTATAGCTATCCACTGAATTTTAAAAATTCAAAAATTACCTTAAAAATAAATATTTTTTAATCTCTATTTATTATTTAAAATTTCAGCGGTAAATGGTTGTTTTAAAAATTACTAATTAATTTGAAATTCTTTAAAAACTGGTAAGATGAAAACAAAAACTAAAGTTCTCTATGTTTCTCAAAGAAAAATTTTTGATTAAGTATTAAGAAGTAAATTCAGTTAAATTTTTAACCGTTTGCAATTTTTTTTCCTTTCTTTGGAAAGCTGTCAAAGCCTAGTTACTATCTGGGTGGCTCTGTCTTGGCTGGTCTTTGTGGTAAGCAACTGCTTGAAAGTATATTTATCTATTAATTTATTTTTTACTACTTGCATTTCTCCCCGCCCCCTCAATTTTAGTGTGACCCAATTTTTTTCTTCTCTGGGCCAAGAACAGTTTTCGATTTCAACATGAGGGCCATGTTTTTCTCTTAACACTTCTTGCGACAAATTTTAAAAAAATTAATAACAAATTTTTATGACTAGGTTTACCTATGAGGGACATTTTTTGGAACACAATGGGCTAAACAGCCAGGTCACAAGAACCACGAGGTCTCAGAGAAGGTTGGGGGAGGGGATCCACTGAAACAACTGTTGAGAGACAGATGGTAGCCTCACGTCAAGGCCATCCAGTGTGTTCTTTAACGTGCACAGGATAAAGCTCTTCCTCACATGGAGCCATGGCTTTAGGTCCCATCCGACGGACGGCAGCCTTTCCAAGCCCATCGGTATCCCCTATTGACCAATGGCAGGGTGGAGGTATTGTGGAGAAAAATCTCAAAGCTGGGACTCGAACCTGGGATTCTCTTTCTTTAACCAATTTTGAGTACGTGTGACTGGCCATTCAGCCCTGTTTGAGGAAAAAAATTTCTCTCAGATGCGGGGAAGAATGGACGTGTACCCCCCACCGAGAATGCTATTAAGAATGATGGAGACCAGAATTATTAAAATTGTGCATATTTTATTGTATTTTTCAATAATTTTTTCGAAACCTCTATAACGAAGGGAAAATGTGTTACACTGCAATCAAAATCCAGTCACTTGTCCCCGTATTTTTTCCTAGATCCGTGGCCTGTTCACGTTACTGTATGTGTGGGTGGGGTGGGGGGGCAACTTTTTTTTTTCAAGACTATTGAATACGCTCCTGGAGATTAAATTACACTAACCACGAAAATTAGCCGTCCCGTGGCCGAGTGGTTAGCACGCTTGGCTGCTGATCTACGGGACCTGGGTTCGAGCCCCCGGTTAAGGCATGGATGTATGTCTCGTTTTTCTGCTGAGGTCCTGCCATCCTCTCAGACCTTCTACTGTGGCAAATAAACTGGCAGGCTCCTGTCAGACCTCTGTGGCAAGCAGCTGCTTGAGGGAGTATTTATTTTAGCCGTCCCATGGCCGTGTGGTTAGCGCGCTTGGCTACTGATCTACGGGACCTGGGTTCGAGCCCCGGATAAGGCATGGATGTATGTGTCGTTTTTCTGCTGAGATCCTGCCATCCTCTCAGACCCTTCTACTATGGCAAATAAACTGGCAGGCTCCTGTCAGACCTCTGTGGCAAGCAGCTGCTTGAGGGAGTATTTATTTTAGCCGTCCCATGGCCGAGTGGTTAGAGCGCTTGGCTACTGATCTACGGGACCTGGGTTAGAGCCCCGGATAAGGCATGGATGTATGTGTCGTTTTTCTGCTGAGGTCCTGCCATCCTCTCAGACTTTCTACTATGGCAAATAAACTGGCAGGCTCCTGTCAGACCTCTGTGGCAAGCAGCTGCTTGAGGGGGTATTTATTATTTTAATATTAACCACGAAAACGCAGTAGTGAAGAACGAAGTAACGCATTTCCACTACATAAAGAAAAATCTTCACCTAAACAAATATACTTTAAATTGTAAAAATCTTTAAAATATTTAGAAATTAAAATCTAACATCAAAACTTAGTGCCAAATGAAAGATTATTTTAATTAAGGAACATCATATTCCACAACAAACACAAAAATGCATATTTTCTTTCTCTAAAAATACTCGTCTTTTGCCCCCAAGCAGGAGATGGCGAACTGGGAACATCAGGAGTAAGAGTCACGTGCGAGGGACTTCAGTGGTTGTGCACACCGTCGAATATCTCTTGATGAATGCGACGATACGAGTAAGCTTGTTAAGGACAGGTATTAATGAGTAGCCGAGCCTTTATCTTTGAGACGTTATTAATGGCTGGCGGACATTAATCATGCAGGCGGATGGAGCCAGTGATGAAGATAAGGAGGGAGCACTATAGCTATTTATCCTTGTTAGATGGCCGCCAAAGTTCTCAGCATGGGAGTTTCAATGTTGACGAGCGCTGGAGCCGAGTTTGTGTTGCGGGGTATACACCAGCAATTGCTCTCTCTCTGATAAAATTGGAACTCTGAGGATACCTTGCCTTTTAAGAGACTTCTGTTAAATGTTGGGAAATCAGGTGTTGGGTTTGTGTGTTATTCCAGTTTCATTTTAAGGTTTTTGAATTTAATGGAGCTTTTAGCATTTTGAGAGTTCGTTTGTTCGGAATTTTTTTTTTCTTGAGTTGCTTTACGTCTGAGCGGTATTCTTTTGCCAGGTCATGAAGACCCCATGGGCTGAGAGAATTTTTGAGAAAGGGTCCCACGGGGCAGTTGTCAGGAGAGAGATGATTAACTTCCCGTTTTATTGTTTTACCTCTGAGCGTCGCTTTTTTTTTTGCACACAATGGACTAAATGCCCAGGTCACTAGGACATCGGGGGCTCAGAGGTTGGGGACCCACTAGGCAGCTGTTAGGGGACAGATGGTAGCTTCCCATCAAGGTTATCCAGCGTATTCTTTAAAGTGCACAGGCTATGTCTCTCCCACATAAGGGCGGGGGTGGCTCAGTCGGTAGCGCGCCAGACTCGTAATTTGCAGTTCCCAGGTTTGAGTCCCAGCTGGGTCAGCGTTGAGATTTATCTCCGCAAAACTTCTCGCCCTAACCTCGGTTAGTAGAGGAAAGGCCGTCGTCCATTGAATGGGATGTTAAGTCGTGATCCGTGTGTGGGAGACTATACCCTGTGCCCGTTAAAGAACACGCTAGATGCTCTTGAAGGAAGACTACCATTTGTCCCCCAACAGCAGCTCCAGTGTACAGTCGCTCAAAAAAGTATCCGAACACTACGGTTGATTACAGAATTCAGAAAAAATATCTGGCAACGACTTTTTTTAGAAATTAGTGATCTGGCAACCTTCGTGTCACGTGACACGAAGTTTACTAGATCACTAATTTCTAAAAAAATCGTTGCCAGATATTTTTCTGAATTCTGTAATCAACCGTAGTGTTCGGATACTTTTTTGAGCGACTGTATCTTTTCAAACTTGCTCTCCCATCCCCTCTGGAAATAAGGGACAAATTGCTGCTATTAGTATAAACCTCTTGACCATTGCACTTTATCACCCAAAATTTAAATATTTGGCATGAACATATTATATAAAATATTTGTTAAAATTTGGCATTTTCCAAATTTAGGGCTCTATAACGGTGTGTAATAAAAGTGACGGGCAATTCGAAAAATGCGAATCTTAATATTTGATTAGTACTTTTCCAAGTCTAAAAAAGTTTTTTTCATTTATCTTTTAAAACCTGTTTCCACCCTGAGATAGATTCCTCCTCCTTTTAAAAAAGAGTGAGAAAAAAACCCGTAGCACTAAGAAAATATTTGGTGGGTGGAAAAGTATATGAGAAGCTGAAAAAAAATCATAGAACTAAGAAAATACTGAAGAGGAGAGTGTTCGAAATATAAGACAAAATTATTTTACGTAACGCCAAATTGTTAAATTCAAAGAAGTATTCCAAAAATGCGAAATCATTGAAAACACAAAAAAGTATTCAAAAAATAAAACATTATTAAACAGACAAAAGTATTCAAAAAGATGAAAAATTATTGAAAAGACAAAAGTATTCAAAAATATAAAAAATTATTCAAAAGACAAAAGTATTCAAAAATTTTCAAAATTATTGAAAAGACAAAAGTATTCAAAAGATGAAAAATTATTTAAAAGACAAAGGTATTCAAAAGATGAAAAATTATTGAAAAGATAAAAGTATTCAAAAAGATGAAAAATTATTGAAAAGATAAAAGTATTCAAAAAGATGAAAAATTATTGAAAAGATAAAAGTATTCAAAAAGATGAAAAATTATGAAGACAAAAGTATTCAAAAGATGAAAAATTATTTAAAAGACAACGGTATTCAAAAGATGAAAAATTATTGAAAAGATAAAAGTATTCAAAGAGATGAAAAATTATTGAAAAGATAAAAGTATTCAAAAGTTGAAAAATTATTGAAAAGATAAAAGTATTCAAAAAAGATAAAAAAATTATTGAAAAGACTAAAGTATTGAAAAAAGATGAAAAAAGTATTCAAAAGATGAAAAATTATAGGACAGACAAAAATATTGTAGAAAGTGAAACAAATGATAGAACTAAGAAAATATTTGGGAGGTTGTTATACTGAAAGACGCATTCAGAAAATCACAAATTATAAAACTGACAACTGTATTTAAAAATGCAACAAATTGTAAAACTGACAACTGTATTTAAAAATGCAACAAATTATAAAACTGACAACTGTATTTAAAAATGCAACAAATTATAAAACTGTGAAAATATTTAACTAAGCACCACGTCACTTAAAAAAGAAAGAAAAATTGTCTTTTAATCATGCTCAAAAATCTTTTTTTCACTTTATACTTCCCGGTATAAATTAAACACCAAACAACAATACCCATCTTTTTTAGATTGGTAGAACTTTATTTCACAACTGTTTTTCTCAATAATACTAAAACGGCAAATTCTATATCTGAGAAAATCTTTTCCAATCTCCGAAGAACTAAAAATAAAAAATCTGTAATCCAACATGAGATAACAGAATAGCCCTCCATCCCTCACTAAACGCCACATGTAGACTTACCGTATGTTGTCTTTAAAATAAACCCACCCCGTATCCTCTGGATGATCAGTGAGAGCACTGCAAGGAAAAGATAACTTCCTCTCCCCCCAACAGTCTCTTTCTTCCTCCTCCACCTTTTCCTACCCTCCCTCCACGACTGGCCGTCTTTCCTTCCCCCCCTCATTCTGTCACCCTCTTTCCAATCCATCCAACCTCTCAAAGTCTGGTGCTGCTCCTGCGAAATGTTCGTATCGATCTACATTCTCCTAGCACGAATGTAATGATGATATTCGGGCACAATTTCCTGAGTCCTATAATGTTGTGTTTGGATGTTTTAGACTGAAGACGAATATGAGGAAGAAGAGCAGGTCGCATTTCAATTCTGACTCTATGCTGCTCTTGTTTGTGAACGTTGTGAACGTCTGTGCCGATCAGAGAAAGTGTAAATTAAAGACACGAAACAACTCCACCCCCACCCCGAACTTCCTATTTTGAATGCCAGCGCTGGCGTTAAATTATTGTTGGGCTCAGTAACGAATAAAAAGGCGAACTGGATGAGATTTTGCTTTTGTATTGATTGTTTCTCGATGTAATGACAAAAGATTTCTGGCAGTTTCAACGAAATGACTTTCTTTTTTCTAGTCTTATTTTCACTCAGTTTTATTTGATTGCATTTTATTGTATCACTTTTCACTGTAAATGGCAGATTTCGTTAATCACTCAAGGCAAAAAATACTTCTTCTGCGCGTGCGAGTCAACATTTAATTATATTCGCAGAGTTGCCAGATCTAGATACTGTATATCGATTAGTTTAAGAATTTTTGTGGATAAATTTTTGTCGTTTAGTCAGAATGTGAAAGTTCAAAAAATCTTTGTTGCAGAAGACAATATAGAGTTTATCTGATCAAAAGAATGAAAATTTTAGAAATGCCATTTAAGTGAAAGGCAAAAATGAACAAAATTTACCCAGAGATATTATTTAAAAAAAATATTGTTTTGTCCTGATTTTTATATTTTTTTTTCTGTTTTCTACCCAGTAAAGTTTTTTATTTTTTTTATTTCATTTATTCTTAATGATAATTTTCAAACTTATGAATTGGTTAAATATTTACTTAGATTTTTTGATCAAGCTAGCAAAGTGTGAAGAAATGTGAAACTGAAGCATGTTGCCTTTTCATTTTATTACAACATAACTGTTAAATTTCTTCCACCAGCGAGTTTTAACTCTCGTGGAAGACTCAACATTTTTTCTCAGACTTTTACTGAAAAATGTAGGTAAAATTATAAAACACTAATGAAATATAATATTAAAATTTTCCATATGTATGGTATGAATAAATATATGATTTTTATTGGACAAACTATATAAAGAAGAATATATATTAGAAAATGTAATACTTTAAAATTGTGTATCTGAGATTACACTATATATATATTTCATTATAACTTCAGTTCTAAGGTAAAAAACGTGTAAATGTAAAGTACTGCATATTCTGAGAATAAATTATCTATTTATTTATATATACCTCAAAATAAGTCAGAACTGGACGTCATTTCTGACCAAGTGCCACAGAAATTAAGTCATTAAATTTGAGCTAATCAAACCATTATTAATTTAATAAATCGTATTAATTTAATTAAATAAAAACTGGACCTACATATTTTATTTCGAATTGTTTAAAAATTTAATGGAGAAATCTTCGGCGTTTCTTTAGAATAAGTCCAAAAAGTCTTATATTCCACAAGAGCAGGCCGAATGGTTAGCGTGCTTGGCTACTGATCAAAGGGACCTGGGTTCGAGCCCCGGGTAAAATATGGATGTTTGTGTTATCTTTCTGCTGAGGTCTCGCCTTCCTCACAGACTTTCTGATACGCTCCTGTCAGACCTCTGTGGCAAGCAGCTGCTTGAGTTTTTTTTTAGGTATAATTTCTTTGAAGAAAAAATTTAGAGATGTTACCTTAATAAAAATAAATAAATAATAAATACCCCCTCAAGCAACTGCTTGCCACATAGGTCTGACAGGAGCCTGTCAGTTTATATGCCATAGTAGCCAAGCGCGCTAACCACTCGGCCATAGCGGTTTAGAAAAGTCGAAATTGTCGGACAAAAAATATCATAATCTTGTATTGAGAGTGCACATAATTTAACGGGGTGAAAAGACCTCACATATTCTGACAATATGAGCTGAATTTTTATTTAAAATGTATTTCAAATCCGCCAAATTTCAGAAAAATGTTAATATTTAGTGATGCCTCTTTATATGATTTACGTATGGTTTATGTCCATATTTTCAAGTTTAATTACAAATATCTTGTAGTTCTAAAAAAAATTAAGAATATTAATATATAACACGGATAAATAATTTATTAACATGAAACACCGTTGTATAAATAATATATTACTACATGATATTTATATAAAATATAACTAATACAATATATATATAGTTTTACTGATAATTACAATGTAATTTATTTCTTCCAGACAAATATTCAGTTTCATACGTTTGTAGAATTGATGAACACGTTTATAATCAAAATTAATGGGAAAATACAGTTATAGTCCAAAGTATTTAATAACCACCAATAATTAATTAAGTAAATAAAATTTAATTAATAATTTATTTTAAAATGTCGGCTTCAGTGGCATTTTTCAAAGAGAATGATGTTTTCCATTTATCGACTTTAGCGCCCTTTAATGGTATAAATCGAACCAATATGATGAGTCGGAATATGGAAGTAATAACATCACATTAGTATCTATCCGACCAAAGAATCTTTCATTGATCTCTTAAAACGAAAATGCTGCGTTTTCCGGCCACCATGGGACTAAGAGGAAAAAATGCTTGTTGTCAGCGTAAATATCTTAATCCTTAACTCCATCAATAAAATTTCAAATGCTTAGGATAAATAGATCGTTTGCAACATTCATTTAAAGTTTGCCACTTTTCAAGATTTTCCGTTAGAAGGCGCTGTTGTTAAAATTGGAAAATTCGGATATTTCGTCAAATCTTATCCAACTGAAAATGAATCTTTTAGCTCTAAGTTGAATATCTAAAGCTGGACGACAAAGTGAAAGCAACACTAAAAAAAAAAGGATTTCTCTTAAAATTAGTTAAAAATGTAGATTGACAGACAAAAAAATTGGAAATGATATATTTTTTCCATTAAAGAGCACTTCAAAGCTACAGACTGAATGTATCGTGTTTAAAGCTTAATGTTAAACGGGTAATGAAATTGAAATATTAACTCATATACATTTCTCTTTCTTCCCCTCCCCCCTGCCTACCAGAGCTATGCCTATATGTACCGGGCCCGGACAGTCATTAAACAAAAGGAGAAAAATAAATATTAAATATGGATAAAGATTTACTTTGTCTAACATGAAACTGCAAGCTATTTATTTTTAAATACCACAGAAAAAATAATTTATTCATTACGACTTTATTAAAATATTTGTAAATGTTTCAAAACTGATTATCAAATTTTTAAAAGTAAAACACTACCAGATGAATTTTAAATCATAAAAGTTTAATTAAGACCGCTATATATATTTGCTCACTACCTCCCATTAATTTTGTAACGTGATGATGATGACAATATGTACATAAATTCTTTGAATACAGTTGCAGCTTTTATTTTAATACAGCGTAAAAATATCACAAAAACAAACTTAGTATTTGTTTCGATTTTGTCTATGTAAACATCGCATTCTTAAACCTTTCATATAATGCACTGAAACACTTCGAACAGAATTATTCCACTCGTATGCAAATATCCCGCTAACACGTAAACATTATTCTTTGCGATGATATCATTTAATAATGAGATTATTAATGCTAAAGTATCATTAATTTTAAACTTGGAAGCATCAAAACAAACGCATCGAATATAATTTGAACATTAAACGAAGTTCTACAAACAACAGCCCCATCAAATCTGATTTAGAAAGTATGCACATCTTATTCAGGAAACAAAGCGTGCAATGAATTCTTCATTACCTCAGTGCAAAGTATTGGCGAACAAAGAACAAGTCTTGATCAAACTGAAACATTATGCTTCTGCACTAACTACACCAGAGAGCTTTGATGTTGATCTGGCGGCTGGCTGCATCGATCCCCAAGACGCCTGTTAGCTTACAGACAGGGTGAGAACTTGGAGGCACCATTCCGTAGCTGCAAATAAAACGTCTCTTCAAACCTCGTTGGACAACAAACGCAGCAATGGAAAGTGCTTTCCCACCTCTCAAAGGAGAGCTTATTATCCTTTCGTAAATTCACCAAACATACAATGGTTCCCAATTGCTTTATTTTATATTGAGAGGCTAACTTTGTGGTCAAAAGGACACGGGTAAAAAAGTCAACACTTTCGTATTTGATGAACGAAAAATAAAATTGGCATTAGGTAGAGGAAGACAGAATTTTCTCGCTTAATTCCATATTTTTAATTCTAAATCTGAGTGCTTTCCATACTGTAATTATTACTGAGAGGTATTGTTAAACTCGTACATTAAATTTAGCAGTTATTATGGCTGGCAGTTTCAATAGTTTTCCGAATTTCCGACAGTGAGGTAATTTACAATTATTATTCATGATGCCAGAGTCAGATTCAAATACATTTTTGACGAAATCTTCTGTAATTCAAATAATTTATCAAGTTTAAACAATGTTGTTTCGCTGCCAGGTTCAAATACTAAACTTCTAGCTTATTCATTATCACACAATGCGTGCATGAGCAAACAAATTCCGTATATATCCTTATATTTAATTAAATCAGTTTTAAATTTTTGCTTAAATTTTTGCAGCAACATTCTTTAATCTTCTGAGTCCCCATGGGAATATTGGAACAACTAACTCTAAAATTGTTTTTGACTAAAATAATATTAAATCACATACTTTTGCGAAAATTAATTCCTATATGAAAACATGTAATAAATTTTTAATTAATAAATATTTCTAAATTTGCATTTATAATTTTTTCATTTTAATTTTTTTTTATTTGGCGAAATATATTTATTTGGATAGAAATAAAAATATAATCCTACTCCAAACATTATTAAATCGACGAAGTTAAATAGAGAATAAAAAAACGAGGTACTAATTGCTACAATTCGTAGATTTTTATCTTCCATAGCAAAACTAAAAAACTAAATACACTATCAAGCAGTTGCTCGCCACAGAGGTCTGACATGGGAACATACTAATTAAACAAATCTTTGCCAAAAATACTTCAACACAGTTTACGAATTCAGTACAGAAAATCTTTCCTGATCTCGGGGGTTATCTAGTTTAAAAAGTCCGCGATAGGTAAAACCTTGATAATTTTGGGAAAAATTTAAATGTGGATATACAGCCACGGAATATAACATAAGAAATATAAGTAGATGTTTTTTCGGAATAAAACCTGAGAGTAAAGCTTGTACATAAGTATAGAAAAAATAAAATACAAAAAAATATCAGAGGAAACAAATCTATGTGCTGTTATTCAGGGGTGTAATTTAACGAGTGGTGTATGGGGTTCAAACGTCCAAAATGTATGCCTTTCAAATTTCTTCTGAATTGTTATGATTCTGAAATATTTAGCTACTCATAAGTACTGATACAAATATACTATCGGTTTCTACTTACTTATTGTCTGCTTTTTTTTAGCATACCTTATTTATTACTTTTTTTTCAAATATTTTGAAGAAAAGAAAACTCCCATAAAAATTTTTTGAAAATACGCCACTGCTGTCAATTCTGCACTGTCTCGGTGGTTAGCGTGCTTGGTTAGTGATAAAAAGCACCTGATGAATCTTAGATGTTTCTTGCTTTGTCCTTTTGCTATTCTGTTGCTTTCAGTAGTTTCTGATATTTTTTTTACAAAATCGGTTATGAAAATCGCAGCATATACATACATAATCAAATAAAACTATATTTTAACAAATAGCAGAACAATTTACAAACCAAAAATGTAATAAAAATTGTAAAGCGTAGACAAATGCATTCGTACCAAATGCTGCAAATATCTTTCAATAATTGACTAGATATCCAATAAAATTCCTTCTCACCTTCCTCACAAACCTTTTTTTTATCATCATCCTCAAGCAGCCATGGGCTACGGAGGTCCAACCAGACCGTGCAATTTAGTTCTCCAAGCAAGTCTATCCTGAGCTACATCTACTGCATCTGGCCACTGCACACCAATTCTAACAAGGTCCTCCTTGACATTGTCGGTCCACCGCATCCTAGGTCTCTCCCTCTTTCTGAGGCCTTTAGGCACACTGTTCATAACCCTATTCGCCAATCTATAATTATGGCGTACTATAATGACAAGCGCCGTCCCGTGGCAGAGTGGTTAGCGCGCTTGGCTACTAAGCTAAGGGACCTGGGTCCGAGCCCCAGAAAAGGCATGAATGTTCTACTATGGTGTATAAACTGACAGGCTCCTGTCAAACCTTTGTGGCAAGCAGCTGCTTGAGGGAGTATTTATTTATTATTATTATTATTATGAAAAGAGTCTGTCAGAACCTATGCAGTATACAGTTGCATATTAAAGAAAATGTATGCGTTTAGAAATTTTTTGCATTTTTATGCTTTGAAACATTTAGTAGCTCTCAAGCATTATACAAAATATATCACTGGTTTTTATTTACTTATTAGTTGTGCTATTTTAATATTTACTTATTGATTGCCTATTTTTTTATATTTTTAAAACATCAGATCCCCTTCCCCAATCAATATTTTTAACTGTTTCATTTTAAATTTATTGATATTTTATTTTTAAAGTTTATTTAAATTCATATTTTTGTTAAATGTTTTATTTTATAAAAATTCTCAGTTAAGTACACTTTATTTTGGTGTGAGGCATGACCTATTTATTCCTCTTAACTATTACAACATAAAAGTTTTAAAGTGTCATTTTTTATAGAAGCACTTCAGATTTAAACCAGCCATCAGAATGAATTCAGTTTTAAAGACTCTGCAGTTTAAGGATTAAGTCCTATAATTTGGATTCGCAACACTATATAGAATAAATTTCAGTTAAAAATATTTTTAACACAATCAACTTTCATAATTCGATTAGAAGACAAAGTAATTAACCTCACAATCATTTATTTTAATTGCTTATAAAAACTCTAAGACTTGCTGATTTAACAGCAATTACATATTCATTGTTAATTAAACCTATTTCTTTTTTTAAATTTGATGATAATCATTATTGCAACTTAGCATTGAAGATAAATACCGTTATTTCTTCATTTATAAATTTAATCATTCCGTCCCATGGCCGAGTGGTTAGCACGCTTGGCTTCTGATCTAAGGGACCTGGGTTCGAGCCCCGGGAAAGGCATGGTTGTGTGTGTTGTTTTTCTGCTGAGGTCCTGCCGTCCTCTCAGACCTTCTACTATGGCATAATAAACTGACAGGCTCCTGTCAGACCTCTGTGGCAAGCAGCTGCTTGAGGGGGTATTTATTTTTTTATTATTATTTACCATCAAATGATCAAAACTGGAATTGGCATCACACCAAACTCATAAATTGAGGTTGCCAGGTTCGGATCTTCAAATTTATAGTTTTTAGTCTGGCACTAACTTGATTATGAGACATCAGTGAGCGAAAATTAAACAAGAACAAGCCATTAATTTTAACAATTCCTTTGAGATGTCAAAAGCAGCTGTGCACCGATAGATATATCGATTCATAGGTGGCATTTATTAATTACAATGACGACAATCTTCACTTTCTCATTCTTTCCTTCTTTCCATGGAACAAAGAGAGATATTATAATAACTCTAAGCGAACTTGGTAACGAAAACATGAATATTTAATTCATATATTATTAACTTATTCATTACCTCTTCGTCCATAAATTCTACCTATGATTGATGCTCCTTATTACCTATGCATACAAACTCCAACCTCTTCATTTATTTATACATAAGCTGAAATTCAAAATTCAGTTACAGTTTATTCTATGTACAGCAATGCATCTGTGAGATATTTATGTGCAATGATTATTTCTTTATTCCGTTATATTCGGAATATTTATTTTTAGTTGCTATTTAATATTGAGGTAGTGTTTAATTATCTCTTTGAACAAAATCGATATCATGAAGTTTTTTTTTTTAAAAGCACTTTATATCTTAATCTAACGATTTCCCTGTTAAAATGTGTATTCTATGAAACAATCCTATTAACATTTCGAATTTAAGCTTGAAATATTAACCATTTATACAAAATTTTAATTTGTAATGTTTAATTTTTATTTAATATTAATTAATATGATCCCTTGAAACTTGTTTTATATCAATTAATCTGATGGATCATTTTAATTCTCAGCGGCATTTTTTTTCCACACAATGAGCTAAAAGGCCAGTTGTTAGGAGACACATCGTAGTCTCCCGTTAAGGTCATCCAGAGTGCTCTTTACAGAGTGTTCCCCCGCACACAGAGCCACGCTTTAAAGTCACTTCCGACGGACGGCGGCCTTTTCAAGCCCATCGATGTCCCCTACTGACCGTGGGCAGAGCGGGGAGTATTGCGCAGATAAATCTCAAAGCTGACCCAGCTGGGACTCGAACCTGGGAACTGCAGATTACAAACCTGGCGCGTTATTGATTGAGCTAATCCCCCGCCCCCAATAGGTCTTTTAAACATCTAACTGTAACGTATTACTAACATATAACAATACTAATATTTTTCAGTGTTTGTAAATTGTACACTAACACTCTATAAAAATAATTTTTTTAGAGCTACCGGCATTTTATTTCAATTAATTGCAATACTGATTCTGTACCCATTCGGAATTTTACTCAGCTTCTGAAAAACAGAAAAATTTTCAGTTTTGTAAATTAATATCGCTTTTTTTTTTTTATAAAATAACGTATATAAACTTCAGAGACAAATACAGTGTGAAATATTTCACAAACAGTCATCTATAAACATGCCTTGCTGCAAATCGGTTTGAAAATAAATTCTCTTAGTTAAATAAACACAAATATCAAGAAAACTTACGAAGCATCTGGCAGAGGCGGCTTTCGAGGTGACATACGTGAGGTCAATCAACAGAAAAATAAAAATCCATGAACTGTACATTAGAGGTTGGCGAACAAATAGAACTCTTGAAATTCAATTTATTGGTGCAAGTAAATTATTTTTAAGGTTGGGTTGTTTTACCTCTGAGAGGCACTTTTTTTTGCACACAATGGAATAAATGGTCAGGTCACAAGGACCATGAAGGCTCAGAGAAGTTTGGGGGAGGGGACCCACTGGAACAGCTGTTGGGAGACAGATGGTAGCCTCCAGTAAAGGCCATCCAGCGTGTTCTTTAACGTGACAGGACATAGCTCTCCTATACACGGGGCCACGGCTTGACGTCCCAGTCGACGGACGGTGCCTTTCCGCGCCATTATTGTTCCCTGCTGACCGAGGGTAAAACAGGGTTGGGTTGTTTTACCTCTGAGCGGCATTTTTTTGCACACCATGGGCTAAATGGCCAGGTCACAAGGATCCCGAAGGCTCAGAGAAGGTTGGGGGAGGGGACCCACTGGAACAGCTGTTGGGAGACAGATGGTAGCCTCCCGTCAAGGCCATCCAGCGTGTTCTTTAACGTGCACAGGGTATGGCTCTCCCGCACACGGGGCCACGGCTTAACTTCCCATCCGACAGATGGCGGCCTTTCCAAGCCCATCGGTGTTCCCTACTGACCGTGGGCAGGGCGGGGAATTTTGCGGAGATAAATCTCAACGCTGACTTAGCTGAGTAAAACAGGGAGTTTCGTGGGTATAAATCTGAATTCTGGCCCAGCTGGGACTCGAAGCAGATTACGAACCTGGCACGCTACCGACTGAGCACCCAAAACATTTTTTTTTTTTGAGGTCTGTGCAATGTTTATCAGCCCACCCAGTTTATTATCAGCACTTAGTAAAAACTAATGAATGAAGGCAGGCCCGGATCTAGAAAAATATTAAGGGGCGGAGCGGAAATGATACAAAATCGAATTATAAAACAGAAGGGACGGGCACACCAGACTGCATTTCCATTGCAGTATAACTAAGCTGACCAGAAGTCTCCTTTTTCCGGAAACAATCTCTATGAAAATCTCTGTCCCCGACGAATAAATATCCCCGGAAATTATTTTTAGATATTATTTTCAATATTAAAATTAATTGTACAGCAAGAGCAGATCTTTAGCGAAGGTAATAGTAGTGGGAACACTAGAGCCAGACCATGAGGTGGGGGAAAGGGTCTACTAGCACCTTTACAAGTGAGCTGTTCATGCATTTTCAGAAATCTATGAATTATAGATTAGAAGAATATGAAATATACTCGTTTCCAAAGAGAATGAAGTCTACCATTTACCGAATTTAGAACCCTCTACCGGCGAAAAGTCGAACTAATTAATGGATGATTCGGAAAATACCAAAAAAAAAAAAAATTTAGTAGCGTCTATGAGATTTAAGAATTATTTTTCATTTATCTCATTAAAAAAATGCATTTCTTCACCCCACGCGTCAGCGTTGAGATTTATCTCCGCAAAATTTCCCGCCCTGCCCACGGTCAGTAGGGAACACAGATGGGCTTAGGAAGGCCGCCGTCCGTCGGATGGAATGTTAAACCGTGGCCCTGTATGCGGGAGAGCCATACCCTATGCACGTTAAAGAACACGCTGGATGGCCTTGACGGGAGGCTACCATCTGTCTCCAAACGTCCCTTCTCCTCAACCCTCTCTGAGCCTTTGGGGTCCTTGTGACCTGGCCATTTAGCCCATGGTGTGCAAAAAAGTGCCGTTCAGAGGTAAAACAAACAACCAACCAACCGACATCAAAAATAGATTTAAAAACACAGCTATAAAATTCTTATTCCATTTAGAATATTTTAACTTTTCCTGTCCGGTGGAATATTTCAGTAATCGGGAGAAACCTTACCCAAGTCTTATTTTCAAATCTCCCCCATCCTCCCGACGAAACTAAATCCTGAGCACGTGACTGTGTTTCCGCTACCAGAAATGAGCTGCTAAACATTCGGCTGCAATGACTCTGTAGCTAGTTATATAATGCTACTAAAATGTTCGTCTCTCATCTTACTGAAACACCATTCACTTTATTAGAGTCAGATTTAAAAAAAAAATATCCAAATTTTTAAATTTTTACCGGACCGGATTAAATTGTTAAAATAGGCCGCAATTTGTACACATCTGATTTACTGCTATGTCAGGAATATTATTCTTCTAACTCAGAGGTTCCCAAACTTATTTGTCCTACCGCCACCTTTTCAGAAAAAAAATTACTTAGCCCCCCCCCCCCCTGAAAATCTATCTATCTTCTTTAAGCGAACAAACAGAAAGATTCAGTGACAAATTTGCGTTCTTTTATGTATCTATATTTCTACCTACGTCCTACAACTTAGTAAAGAAAGATGTTGTTGTAAATAAGACACCTTGAAGCTTGAAATTATAAAATTATTTATTAAAATCAACCATAGTAACATTCGACTTTAATTCTATGTTACACAACAGATAAAACATGTACGAACGGTTTTTCAAAAATTTCTTATCTTCCCTTCTTTCTTTATGCTTCCACCGTCCCCCAATTGCACTCGAGGCTACTACCGACCCCGTGGATCGTTCCAGCGCCCCCCAGGGGGTGGTATCGCCCACTTTGGGAAACATTGTTCTAACTGGTCTCGAATATTTGAGTCCGAAGTCATTTCTAGTATAGTCACATGAATGTTATATTAATTCATCGCCGTTCCTATATTAAAAAATTCCACGGGCAAGATATTCTTACTTTTACCAATTAAGATCCAACTCTGTGTCTTATAGCCTAAAACACGATTCAAATATTAAGAAAATAAAATCACTGCTTTAAATGTTTTAAAGACAGAGCAATTCGGAAAAAATCCCTAATCGACCCCGTGGATCGTTCCAGCGCCCCCCAGGGGGTGGTATCGCCCACTTTGGGAAACATTGTTCTAACTGGTCTCGAATATTTGAGTCCGAAGTCATTTCTAGTATAGTCACATGAATATTTGAGTCCGAAGTCATTTCTAGTATAGTCACATGAATATTATATTAATTCATCGCCGTTCCTATATTAAAAAATTCCACGAGCAAGACATTCTTACTTTTACCAATTAAGATCCAACTCTGTGTCTTATAGCCTAAAACACGATTCAAATATTAAGAAAATAAAATCACTGCTTTAAATGTTTTAAAGACAGAGCAATTCGGAAAAAATCCCTAATCGACCCCGTGGATCGTTCCAGCGCCCCCCAGGGGGTGGTATCGCCCACTTTGGGAAACATTGTTCTAACTGGTCTCGAATATTTGAGTCCGAAGTCATTTCTAGTATAGTCACATGAATATTTGAGTCCGAAGTCATTTCTAGTATAGTCACATGAATATTATATTAATTCATCGCCGTTCCTATATTAAAAAATTCCACGAGCAAGACATTCTTACTTTTACCAATTAAGATCCAACTCTGTGTCTTATAGCCTAAAACACGATTCAAATATTAAGAAAATAAAATCACTGCTTTAAATGTTTTAAAGACAGAGCAATTCGGAAAAAATCCCTAAATAGTTCTTATGTTACTTGTAACTTTATCAACTGAAGTTCTTATTCCTACAAGGTATTGTTTTCTATAAGCATCTAGACTCGATAAAGCATCTAGACTCGGAAAAGAATGTCTGAAAGAAAGACTCTTAGTGATAACCGGAATTTTCTTTTGCACTTAACAAGACTTTGTGTAACACAAGTTAAAGAGAGAATGGCAACAGAGGCGCGTGATTTCTAACGCGAGGCCACGCTGCCTTTATAGTGAGCGCGCGCGTTGGCATCACTGGGGACAATTTTTCATTGCAATCAATAAAAGATGTCAGCAGGGGGATTTATTGATCTTCTGGTAGCTTCCCAAGCATCTTTTCCGTGTAGTTTCACTTCCTGCTGTTGAAAAGTGAAACCATCTAAACTACGTGATCATAAAAAACAATTTATGAAGATGTTAAAGTTGTGTAGACTTTTTTTGTGTTTGATGAAACGTTTTTTTTTTTCGCGTATTAAAGGAAATTCGTTTGGGAGAGATTAATATCAATTTTTCTTAGTTTTAATTTATTTTTGTTTATTCAATTAGTTTTTTAACCTTTGTTGTTTCGGTGATTTTATTTTAGTGATTAATTATTAAGAGTACTTTGGTGATTTATTATTTATTCGACTATTTCGTTTATTTTTGTTGTTTCGGAATTATTTATTCGTAATGTCGTGATGGAAAAAAAAACAATTTATTCTTTTCTAATCGCAATAAATGATTACATGGAAAATTTAATGCGTCAAAAATTTTAAATTTGCATCTTAAAAAATGCAAATTATTACCTACGATTTAAAAAACGAAATATGTACATCATAAAAATTAGTTCTTTTGCTGTTAGGAAATTTTAAAATAAAATTTATGAATTAAAAGAATTTAAAACTCATCCAGAAATTTCACGATTTATGTTTGTTGTCCTGTGGCCGAGTGGTTAGCGTGCTTAGATACTGATCAAAGGGACCTGGGTTCGACCCCTGAGTAAGGGATGGATGTTTGTGTTAATTTTCTGCTGAGGTCCCCCCATCCTCACAGACCTACTATGGCGTATAAACTGACAGGCTCCTGTCAGACCTCTCGCGCAAGCAGTTGCTTGAAGCGATATTTTTTTTCAATTAATATTATTTTATTGCTAGCAGCTAAGCTCGTTGAAATGGCCATTATTTATTGTTTTGAGTAAATTCGCAGTCAATATCTAAGGAAATAACTATTTTTTTTCCATTTCATGAAACTTGATTCAAAATCTGTAGTCTTCTAGATCTAACATCATATTAACACCATGCAAAAGTTCTCTAATCACAAAATTCCTCCTCAAAATTATCTTTCCCTGCCCACGGTCAATAGGGGACACCGATTGGCTTTTAAAGACCACTGTCCGTCGGATGGAACGTAAGCCGTGGTCCCGTGTACGGAAGAGAGCCATACGCTGTGCACGTTAAAGAACACACTGGATGGCCTTGACGGGAGGCTACCACCTGTCTCCCTACAGCTGTTCCAGTGGGTCCCCACCCCCAACCTTCTCTGAGCCTTCGGGGTCCTTGTGACCTGGTCATTTAGCCAATTGTGTACAAATAAAGTGCCACTCAGAGGTAACCCAACCCACAAAACTATATTTAAATACTCTGTTTAATACTCTTTTAAATACTCTGGGAAGGCAGCCGTCCGTCGGATGGGATGTCAAGCCGTGTCTCCGTGTGCGGGAGAGCCATACCCTGAGCAAGTTAAAGAACACGCTGGATGCCCTTGATGGAAGGTTTCCATCGTCTCTTAACAGTGTCCAGTCGGTCTCCTCCCCCAAACCTTCTCTGAACCCTCGGGGTCCTTATGACCTGGTCATTTAGCCCATTGTGTTTTATGTCGTTCAGAGGTAAAACAATCCAACCCCGTCTCTATCTGTAATAACGTTAATAGTCAAATAGCTACTGGGGCGGGGGTGGCTCAGTCGGTAGCGCGCCAGGCTCGTAATCTGTAGTTCCCAGGTTCGAGTCCCAGCTGGGTCAGCGTTGAGATTTATCTCCGAAAAATTCCCCGCCCTGCCCACGGTCAGTAGGGGACACCGATGGGCTTGGAAAGGCCGCCGTCCGTCGGATGGGTCGTTAAGCCGTGGCCCCGTGTGTGGGAGAGTCATACTCTGTGCACGTTAAAGAACACGCTGTTTGACGTGAGACTACCATCTGTCTCCCAACAGCTGTTCCAGTGGGTCCCCTCCCCCAACCTTCTCTGAGCCTTCGGGGTCCATGTGACCTGGCCATTTAGCCCATGGTGTGCAAAAAAGTGCCGCTCAGAGGTAAAACAACCCAACAACCCAACCCAAATAGCTACCGCTTGGTGTTATTAACCTCTCCCGGCTGTTTCCTCCTTCATACCAAAACATCTTTTCTAAAGACCAGTAATGCATTCATCTTCAAAATCGGCTAACTTTTCATTATCTTGCTCTATATCGACAAGATCATCTATCAAAATGGTGTTTAGAGCCTTTTGTTATTAAGATCGAGTAAATATTCACCGTGTTATGAGCAACATTTGCCTTCCTTAATGACTTAATGATACAGCTCCAACGATCAATAAATGAAATTACGAATATTGCGAAATCTAATATCTCGTCTCCTGTATCTGCTCGCTCACCCGTAACCAACGATTTTTGTTCCTCTTCCTAGAGAGACCGATTTTGATTTATTTCGTAACGTCGGGTTCGAGTAACAAGTTCTTGACAATTTTTCTGGGTTCAGGATCGACTGAAATATTTGGGCAGTTATTCACATGATAACTCTTGAGCATTCATAGGATAGGTTCTTCATAGGAGTAGCAGTTTAAAACGTTTGTAGCTTCGATTGTTTTATCTTTCTGGGGCGGGGGTGGCTCAGTCGGTAGCGTGCCAGGCTCGTAATCTGTAGTTCCCAGGTTCGAGTCCCAGCTGGGTCAGCGTTGAGATTTATCTCCGCAAAATTCTCCGCCCTGCCCACGGTCAGTAGGGGACACCGATGGGCTTGGAAAGGCCACCGTCCGTCGGATGGGACGTTAAGCCGTGGCCCCGTGTGCAAGAGAGCCATACCCTGTGCACGTTAAAGAACACGCTGGATGGCCTTGACGGGAGGCTACCATCTGTCTCCCAACAGCTGTTCCAGTGGGTCCCCTCCCCCAAGCCTTCGGGGTCCATGTGACCTGGCCATTTAGCCCATGGTGTGCAAAAAAGTGCCGCTCAGAGGTAAAACAACCCAACTTGTTTTATCTCTGAGTCCTTTTTTGTGCACAATGGACTAAATGGCCAGGGACTTCGAGGGCTCAGAGAACTTCGACAAGGAATTCGAGGACTCAGAGAAGGTTGGACGAGGAGACCCGCTGGACAGCTGTTAGGATACGGTTAATAGCCTCCAGACAAGGCCATCCAGGTGTTCTTTAACGTGCCCAGGGCATGGCTTCCTCGCACACGGAGCCACGGTTTAACGTCCCATCCGACAGAGGGATCCTTTGCAAGCCCTACTGACAGAGGGCAGCGAGAAGAGTTTTGTGGAGATAAATCTCAACGCTGGGCTAAATGAGACTCGAACCTGAGAACTGCAGATTACGAACCTGGCGCGCCACAGACTGAGCCATCCCCGCCCCCAAAAAAGTTTGTGTGCGTAAGAAGGAGAAAGAGAGAGAGGGGGTCTAAAAAATGGACTTTATATTTGCGGGGCTAAAAATGAAATTTAATATTCGGGGGCTAAAGAATACATCTTTAAATTTGGGTGGGTGGAAAAGTGGAATGGTTCGGTTTGTTTTACCTCTGAGCGGCACGATTTTGCACACAATGGACTAAATGTCCAGGTCACAAGGACCCAAATGACAGAGAAGTTTAGAGAAAGGGGACTCACTGGACAGCTGTTAGGAGACAGATGGGAAGCCTGCCGTTAAGGCCATGCAGTGTGTTCTTTCAAATGCACAGAGTTTATCTATCCCGCATATGGGTCCAAGGTTTAACATCCCATCCGACGTACGGCGACATTTTCAAGCCCGTCGATGTCCCCTTTCTCACCGGGCGCAAGGTGGGGTTTGGCGGGAGACTTTTTATTTTTTATTTTTTTTATTCATAATTTTTTTATTCATAACAGTAAAGAATACAAATACATTTACACTTTGACCCGCAAAGCTAAATAGCTTATCTGCAGGAAAATGAATAAATGATATTCAACATAGGTCATTCAGCCACAAAAATGGTGTACATCAAATAAATCCACAAAACACAACACATAAAAATCAGCTAACTAGAAAGTACCAAATAATTTTTTAATTCCATTTTAAGTCTTCTAAAAGAATCTATATTTAGTAATTCTTTTGGAATAGCATTAAAATGTAAGTGGTACTTGATATTCGGAGGTATATTTCCCGTAATTATTTCGAAAATTTGGCAATTTGTAATAACCTTGGTTTTGAAGTCTTGTATTTTTATTATGTTGAATTTTTAGTTTGTAAGTTTCGTCAAAAAATTTTTTAATTATTACATTATATTTATATAAATTGCTGTAGGATAAAAGATTTAAAAATTTTAATCTATCGGTAGAAGTTTTATAAATTTTTTGTAAATGAGACGGAATAATATTTTTAGCTATTATAGACTGCAGTTTTTCTATTTTATTTATGTTAGTTAAGTTAGTTGTTCCATGCACAATTATTCCATAATTTAAAATAGATTCGCATATTGCTTTATAAAATAGTACACATGTTTCCATATTTAATACGTATTTCAATTTTTGAATTTTTATCGCCGATATTCACAAGCTTTCACATATGTGGGATATATGGGCATTCCACCTAAAACATTCATCAAAAATGATTCCTAAGTAATTTATTTTATTTACTTGCTCAACAAGTGGGCAACTACATAATGATTCATAAATTGAAGCATCCTTTTTTCTGCAATTTATTTTATGAGTTTTGATAAAGAGGTTTTGATGAATATGAAATCCTGGTGAATGAATAATCATCAGTTTTGTTTTTTTCTCATTTAAATAGATTTTATTATGATTTAACCATCTAATAATATTATTGTAATCTGTTTGCACCTCTGAAATGCTATCATTTAAATATCTCTGACTGTTTATTAAAACAATGTCGTCAGCATATAGATAAATAGCACTATTTAATTTTGTATTGAACAAATCATTTATGTATACTAAGAACAATAAAGGACCTAAAATTGAGCCTTGGGGAATTCCACATCGTGTAATTACTTCTCTGCTGTAGCAGTTTTTTTTATTTTAGTAATTGTGTATCTGTCTGATAAATAATTTCTAAACCAATCTAACAATATACCGCGAATACCGTAATTTCCCAATTTATTTAGTAAAATGCTATGATCTATGGTATCGAAGGCTTTCTTTAAATCTAAGAACATAGTTACAATTTTTTGCCTATTATTCAATGATTTATTAATATTATTTGCAATTTTGGAAATTAGTTGAATTGTGTTTTTTCCTTTTTGAAAGCCAAACTGATTTTCATTAATTATGTTGTGTTTAAGTAAAAAGTTAAAAACAGTATTTAAATATATTTTTCCATTATTTTCGAAAAAATAGGCAGGATTGTTATTGGTCGATAGTTAGAAAAATCCTCCTTAATACCACCTTTAAAAATAGGTCTTGGGACAATCTCTGCACTTCTATCGTTCTTTAGGCCGCGTCTTATCTAGATGGCTCTGGCTGCATTTAGCCCATCCCTAGTTGGAAAGAAGTTCAGATGATGTCATCTCTTAACACGCCTCGTCCACAGACTTTGCCCCGAAATGTAATAATAGCCCTTCAAGGGCTGCAAATCTGGAATGAAATAGGACTTTCTTTTCTGGGGTTACGTGGGTATACGCCAGCCCCATAGATGCCTCAAAATTTGACAATGTTTTTAGTTGTCGTCCAAGTTGCAGTGGTCATTTTCAAGTCGAAATTCCAGAAGGGAGACTTGCTACGAGTAAAAATATTTACCATACTATTCCTAGGAGAAACAGCACTGCCAAACTATTGTTATGATTTTCCCGAAGTTTAAGCATGATTTCATCTTTCGGAGTTGGCAACACTGCATTTAATTGTTTTTCCTTATTACAACACCAACATGGGGGAGGAATAGGGGGAGACGCCCTTATTATCAGTTAACATGGATGGCTAGTGTAGCCGAAACTGCCATATTGTTCCTACCCTGAGAGTCGCGCGGAAAGGTTAGTTGTCATCGTATGTGTGAATGTTTTGTACGAATACTGGTACAACTAAATCGTAATATTTCCTAATAACAGTATTATTATTATTAGGTACATGGGGATTTATTCTTTTTTAATTCCTTTTTGTGTTTGAATGTGTTCACAAAAACTGTAGTTGAACACTCTGATGAAATTTGTCTGTGGTTTTTAAACACGCTTGTTGAAGTCCATATTGGATGTCTATCGTAAAAAGTTACATATCAAATAATAGCAATTTAACAATAATAACCTCCAGGCAAAAAAAAAAAGTTTTAAGAAGGGCATTTCTGAGATTTTTCACGCTCGTAGTTTGTAAAGGTATTTTTCTGCCACTTAGTACGCTCTATGTGAGAACATCGATTTTTTATGACAAAAATGCAGAATTCTTTTACTGAGGCCCTATCTGAACATATATGTCAGAGCATAGTTAGGCAGATTTTTATGTTCGCGAAGAAGCTTTCTCATTTCGATGGATTAGTCCAGGTATGTTGAGAGGGTACATTCGAGTGAGACTTATGTATTATTTTTTATAGTAGGTTAGTGTATTTGTTAAAACTAATGTCCCCTACTCCATTAACATGCATTCGTGTTGGATGTAGAACTAAAGTTTTTTTTTTTACCCAATGAAAGACAGCTGACCTTGTAAAGTGTGTACTAATGTCGTAAGGCGAATTTATCAGCGTCATCACGTTCACCAGTAAACGGTGGAAAAGACGATTTTTACAAACTATGAGAGCGTTTGTAGATTTTTAAAAAATGTTTACTCCGATAGCTGATTTTTCTTTGGAGGAAGAAATTGTTATCGACTGTTACTGAGGCTACAGCGGTAATAAAATAAATAAATACCCCTCAAGCAGCTGCTTGCCACAGAGGTCTGACAGGAGCCTGTCAGTTTATATGCCAGAGTAGAAGGTCTGAGAGGATGGCAGGACCTCAGCAGAAAAACAACACGAACATCCATGCCTTACCCGGGACTCGAACCCAGGTCCCGTAGATCAGTAGCCAAGCGCGCTAACCACTCGGCCACGGGACGGCTAAAAATAAATACCCCCTCAAGCAGCTGCTTGCCACAGAGGTCTGACAGGAGCCTGTCAGTTTATATGCCATAGTAAAAGGTCTGAGAGGATGGCAGGACCTCAGCAGAAAAACGACACATACATCCATGCCTTATCCGGGGCTCGAACCCAGGTCCCGTAGATCAGTAGCCAAGCGTGCTAACCACTCGGCCAAGTATTAGGAATAAAACCATGTCGTGTAACGGATATACTTACGGAGAGTAATTAATTGAGACATGGCAGATTTAACATAAAACCACCTTCCAAAACTAGTCCTGACGCGGAAACACAGATATCTGATGGCAACATCCTTCAACCCTATGGAGACTAAATAAGAGAAGCTCAACACTTGGAGGTTTAGTGGCACGTGATTTCAAAATGGCTTGTCTGCTTCCGACGGGGTAAACAAATAATTGACCTATCATAAATGGGATGTTTCGATAAGAGGATGGAAAACATTGTTTCCATATCCTGTGATGGCCTGAAACGAAAGAAGACTGAAATGAGGTTGACAATATGGGTTTAGTCAAAGGGGTCGATAAGAGGATGGAAAACATTGTTTCCATATCCTGTGATGGCCTGAAACGAAAGAAGACTGAAATGAGGTTGACAATATGGGTTTAGTCAAAGGGGTTGTTGGGTTGTTTTACCTCTGAGCGGCACTTTTTTGCACACCATGGGCTAAATGGCCAGGTCACATGGACCCCGAAGGCTCAGAGAAGGTTGGGGGAGGGGACCCAGTGGAACAGCTGTTGGGAGACAGATGGTAGCCTCCCGTCAAGGCCATCCAGCGTGTTCTTTAACGTGCACAGGGTATGGCTCTCCCGCACACGGGGCCACGGCTTAACGTCCCATCCGACGGACGGCGGCCTTTCCAAGCCCATCGATGTCCCCTGCTGACCGTGGGCAGGGCGGGGAATTTTTGCGGAGATAAATCTCAACGCTGACCCAGCTGGGACTCGAACCTGGGAACTACAGATTACGAGCCTGGCGCGCTACCGACTGTGCCACCCCCGCCCCAGTCAAAGGGGTGTCATCCGTCTCTGGACTAGGAAAATTTTCGAGTCCGAAAACTACGATCAAGAGTGCCAGTGGGTTTTCATGTTGTATGACATCGCGCCTGATACGGAAGCAAAGGGGTCGGCAGCACAGGGGGTGATACAAGATTCATCCGTCAATGAAACCCTTGTGATTCCCCATTTGGAATAATATTTTTTAATTTCGCAGGATTTTTTCCATCAGATTTTTTCGCCGTTTTCCTTTTATCAATTTTTTTACCGAATAGCATTTTTTCATTTCCTGCGGGACAGTCTTTTAAAACAGTTAATGTGGGATAGTCCTTATTCTAGTGAAGGTGGAATTCACAAAATATGGGACCTTGTAATTATTTTGATGATTGCATCAGCCATTCTGATCGTTGCCACCAAAAAACGTTCAGTGCACTTGGAAAATTTCAGATGAGGTTAGATACCAAGGGACGAGAGTTTGTGATCGGGGAAGTTTTAATAAAGAGGGGGTTTTTGATAAGGGGGGTTTAATAAAGGGGAGGGAATTTTAATAAAGGGGTGGAACTTTTGATAAAGGGTTTTTTAATGAGGGGGATTGAAAAATTGGGACTTTGTAATTATTTTTGAGGATTGCATCAGCCATTCTGATCGTTGCCACAAAAAATAGTTTAGTTGACTTGGAAAATTTCAGATGAGGTTAGATACCAAGGGGCGGGAGTTTGTGATCGCGAGGGGGAGTTTAATAACGGGGATGGAACTTTTGATAAGGGGGTTTTTTAATAAAGGGGAGGGAATTTTAATAAAGGGGGTAGAACTTTTGATAAGGGTTTTTTTTAATGAGGAGGATTAAAAAATTGGAAAATTACGACTAAAATTGAAGGTTTTTTCTAAAACATAGTACTCATTATATACACTAGAGGGCGCCAAGAGTTTCTAATAAAGGGGGAGGAATTTTGATAGGGGGTTTTCATAAAGGGGATGGAATTTTAATAAAGGGATGGAACTTTTGATAAGGGGGTTTTAATGAGGGGGAGTCAAAAATTGGAAAAATTACGACTAAAATTGAGGGTTTTTCTAAAAATAGTACTCATCATATACACTAGATGGCGCCACAGGTAGGTGCTTAATAAAGGGGGAAGGAATTTTTAATAAGGGGGTGTTTAAAATAAAGGGGATTAATTAATTTTTAATTATTATTTTATTAATTATGAATATTAATAGGGGGTGTGGTCGGTGACGTCACAGGGGGAAACACTCCGTAAAGGGGGGACTAAACGTATCTGATACTACTTCCCTCCCTTCCTACCTCCATGCATGTATACATGTTGAATCTGTGCTGAGGGATTTGTGGGAAGTGGGGAGGGTACTTAGCCAAAGGGTCGTACTTTACAAAATCAAACATTTGGGTGAGTAAAAATCTGAATACATGGAAATTGCATCTTAGGGGTAAGACCCTAGCAGCGCCGAGTAGTACGGTTAGTTAAAAACAAGTAAAAATATAAAATTTTCAAAAAACTTTCACCTCAACAAGTTTGGGTTAAAAAAAATTATCCCGATTCAGGTTTCAAAAAAATTTAATCAAATGTGAAACCAGTTACTAAGTATACAATATATCATTCCATGATATTTTTCTCTCGAAATTAATATTACACAGCAAAACATATCAATTTTAATTCTTCTAACGTTTTCCAATTTTACATTGTTACTCCAAACGTTGAGAAAAAAAATTGAAAATTATTCCAAGTTTCCACAGTTAAAGACTACAATAATAATCCGCCAATGCAGACGCTGCCTTCCCCTAATTAATGGGCAAGCAGTTTTCATGAAGGAAAACTTTTGCTCGGGCAGACGAAAAAGACAACAACGAATATATTAGCTTCTTCGCCATTAACTATCATTAGAGCTGCCACCTCTGCGATATGGAATTATTTTTGTACTCTACAAAATGCACTCGTAACAAAAGGCTCTAGCCAGCAAAAACTATAATTACTTTCTCGATAAACATTGCAGATATAATGATGGTATTTTTTTCTTCAATTTTTTGTCGTTCCTTCTTTCCTTAGGTTTATTTAAGTTCTTAAACAAACGAAAGTACGTCATATAAAGGCGGTTACGGTAAATGGGTAACGAAATATGAGAAACCGTAACTCTATACCTTGTATTAAAGGAATATTTTCGACGGAAAAATCGATAAGGTTAAAAGTTTGGATGAAATGCTTCCAGTTTAACATTTAATTTTAAGTGGTGGCAACGTTTGAAAAAATTACTGGCCTTAACAGTGAATATATGTGAAATTTACGTTAAAGAAAATTTCGTTTCTAGTAGCTTATTCACACTACCGTAAGATAATTACAGTTCCGTTTCTATTCCAGGTTTTCTCATTTTTAAATCATTTCCATTTCAGGTTTTCTTTTGAGCCATTCAAAACATTTTTCATTTTAAGATTACCGATAATTTTACAAATTAATATTTTTATTCAAATTCTTACATAATCAGAATTTCATATTATCTTAATAGTTTAAACAAATATTAATATTACAATAAATGAGTGTAATACACTGGTTTCCATAAATTAAGGAAAATCCCTATGTTAAGTCAATGGGAAGCTAACGTCAAAGCTCTATAACTTCCAAAATAAGTTTTTTTTGTTTTGAAAAATGTGATTGCAGATAAAGATCTCAATCAAATAATCAATATCTCGATTTTTAACAATATTCGTTCAGTATTTAATGAGTTATGGAAGTTTTAATATTTAACGATAACAATGCCAGTCTTAAGAAACTTATATGAAACTAACTGAAGAATAGCGAAAGAATTCTTTACACAAAGTTCTAAAATACAAACTAATTTTATTAAACACTTTGATGTAATACTTATTACTAAGTTTTAATTAACTTCTGAAGTCAATTTTTGTGACTGGCATTGTTATTGTTAAAAATTCAAACTTTCATAACTCATTAAATACTGAACGAATATTGTTGAAAATCGAGATATTGATTTATTTGATTGTGATCTTTATCTGCAATCACATTTTTCAAAATAAAAAAACTTATTTTAGAAGTAATAGAGCTTTGACGTTAGCTTCCCATTGACTTAACATAGGGATTTTCCTTAATTTATGGAAACCAGTATTTGAAATAATTTGGAATGGAAACCATAATTTGAAAATTTGACATTTAAGACATTACAAGTGATACCAGCGCTACCATGCGAGCAGTAAACGAATTTAGAGGTCCGGGGAGCCCTGTGAATTTTAAAGAAACATAGTGTTATAAATTCACGGAACAGTTTGAGGGATTCTAGTAGCCTGGATCCTAAGCGGTCCCTTTCATCAGCAGCCAAGCGCGCTACCTACTCGGCCACGGGACTGCTACCTTTGTTAAAAGAGCAGTTTGAGAGTATAAAAAGAACAGTATGTGAGTATAAAAAGAAAGAGCAGTATGTAAGTATAAAAAAAAGGAGTATGTGAATATAAAAAGAGCAGTATGTGAGTTTGAAAATAAACGGGCAGTGTGTGGGTATAAAAAAGCATATGTGATGAAATCGTATAAATTGAAGCTCGGTTAGCTTAACCCTTTCACGACTAAGGGAAACATTTTTCCCCATTTTAAAATTGGTGATTGTCGTATTTAATTATAACCTTATCTGCATTTTTTATACAGAATGTCAAAATAGAACGTATGCCGAACGCAATTACGTAAACGGGAACGTTTAGTCCATGTCCATCTTTGCAATAATGTTGCATCTGTGCAATGTCCATCTTTGCTTCACAACCAAAAGAAATTGCTTCGCAGAATATCATAATTAGCACATCATTTTGTATAGTAATTTTATTTCATAATTTTGTATTATTTTAGTTAACATTTTGTTATAATAAACAAATAAATAAAAGACATTGCATAATAAGCCTAACTATAATTTGTGTTACCTTTATAGTTTATTGGGAAAAATATTTCCCATAAAATTCCAAAAAAACTACACATTGTTATGTATTTTTCTTATGATTTTTATTTATTTTACGTCTAAACAAACTAAAATAAAGAGTTACATACTAATATTTACTCTTAGAAACCTTATGGTCCTGAAAGGGTTAAAAGTTGCAATAGTCAAAACTGATATCATGGAGCAAAGCACTTTTAGATCTAGAATTGACCTCTGATTCTGCAGTTTATACAGTAAATAGTCTGACCTTTACTTCCTGACCCCAAGAGAATCGGGAATTGTGACAAGCTAGCAACGAAAAGCAGGAAAGCAGTTCGGGAGAGGAGTGTGTGAATAGTGTGTGAATGTGTATGGGGGGGGGGGGGGGTAAAAGGAGAGGCACTTCTTTCAGAGATTAGATGCAGGGGCTGATATAATAACAAAAATAGTTAACCAAAGCATAGTAACAGGTCAAATACGAACAGATCTAAAATTTTCAATATTGAGACCAATTTACAAAGGAGGTGATAAATCCAATACGACCTATCACAATTTCTGTCCGTAATGAAATTCTGACCATCTAGAGAAATATTGGAAAAACATCCAATGCACACGTCTCACAAAAAATTGTCACAAAATATAAAATTGTTATATTGCTTCGGTTTTACAATATATCTTAACATACATATATAAGATATATATTAAGATATATTCATATATATAACGAAAAGTACAAAATATAACCGAAGTAAGAAAAATAGATTTATTATAGGATATCAGGAAAAGGTTTACTATAGCGCAAAATAAATTCATGTTAAACAATAAAATAAGTAATGTGAAATTCGCTTTTGAATTAAAACTTTTATTTTACTCTCAATTTTCTATGTCAATGTTACTAATTTCATTGTTAAATATTATAAATGTCACATTTAAATGTCAATATTACATTCATCATATGTCAATGTCAAACAATATTAATGTCACATCAGATGAAAAAAGGCTAACCATGCTATTGTAACAAATTATTAATGTATTAAGTATTCTATATCCTGCAGATAAGCTTTAAGGTTTTGCGAGTCACTTATAACGATGAAATTTACTTGTACTATGATCAAAGAATAATAAATAAAATGAAAAAAAAAAATCCCATATATCGTCATAGAGTAATTTGTAAGCATTACAATAAAATTGGAAGTTCATAAAATCAAAGAAGATTGAGAACCACAAAATACTACGTAGAATCACAGATTCAAGAAATAAAAAATATGTTTTTTTGTTTGTTTTACACTTATTCTGTTCAATAAGGACTATTCGTTATCTGTGATTTAAATTTTTATACTTTTGCATGACTTTTCATAAAAATGAATTCGCAGATCAAAACAAACCCTTTGTTTAACCAATGTTTCAAATTTCATTTTGGAAAATACAGTAACCGTAACTAATGCTTATGTTTAAATCTGTGTTTAATCTACAGAACGATATTAGTTTTATATGTATTTAATTCGTGCCAATTTAACACAAATATTATTACAATACACATTTAATACTCACTATTTATATATTAATATTATAGATACTGATCAAAAGGACTTGGGTTCAAGAGCCGGGAAGGCATGGATGTTTGTGTTGTTTTTCTGCTGATGTTCCACCATCTTCATAGACCTACTTTGGCGTATAAACTGATAGGCTCCTTTCAGACCTCTGTGGCAAGCAGCTGCTTGAGGGGATTTTTTTAAATTATATATTGCTCTTTAATATTCGCAAGGTAAAATTTTTTCGAAATATTTTTTATGCGCATCAGTACCTTTCCTTTTTTTTTCAGATATTTTTAAAGATTGAATAAATAATATCTATCCAAAAAACATTAGAAAAATTATTAAACAGAGCATAAATATATAACGCCAGAGTGAGTTATCTTGATGAACTTTATCTAGATTTTAAATTGCTCGGAAAATGTATGGAAACTTTAATAATTTCAACAATTAAATATTGTCAAAATAATATATATCAAAAAATATATTTAATACAGTTCTCTGTATTTAACAGAAAATTTTAAACTCTTCTAAAAAAAAACTAACCTACTTTAATAATTAAATATTTTGCTGTAAAAAATGTACATAACATTACAGAATGCTAATACGTCAATAGTTTGTATTGCTGTGAAAATGTTTACAAGTTACCGTTATTTTAAAAAACTAAACATTAATATATTTGCATCATTTTAATAATTTCAACAATTAAATATAAATATATTTAATACATTTCTCTGCATTTAACAGAAGTATTGGAATAGTAAAAATATCTTTTTTATGTTTAACAGATAATTATACATCTTTCTAAAAGAATATTTACAAAACTAACTTACTTTAATAATTAAATATTATGAAAAGAATGTATGTAACATTATGGAATGCCAATACATTAGTGTTGCATTGCTATGAAAATGTTTACAAGCTATTGTTATTTTATTAATTAAATATATGAATTGTTAAAATATATATTTGTTTGTAAATGAATATATATATATATGTGTTAAAATATATATGTATTTTAAAAAATTAAAGATATTAATATCTTTCAATTTAGTAGTTACATTACTGTGAAAACGTTTGCAAGCCATCGTTATTTTATTAATTAAAGATATGGTTAAATACATATACAAAAGCTGTATGTAAATGTAATGCATATATTAATATTGCATTACTGTAGAAATGTTTATAAGTTAGCATTATTTCAACAATTAATTAAATATATATAATGATATGGAATGGCTAATACATTAGAAATTTGCATTACATTACATTACTGCGAAATATTTACAAGGTAGCGGTATTTTAATAATTAAATATCTGAATTATTGAAAGAAATGTATATAATAGAAGGTAATTTTTAGTATTGCATTGCTGTCGAAATCTTTATAAACTATCGTTAGTTTAATAAGTATATGAATTATCAAAAATTGCAACTGGAGTAATGCTAATACATTAATAGTTTCCATTAGTGTGAAAATATTTGCAAGCTATCGTTATTTTATTAATTAAATATATGAATTGTTAAAATATATATATGTAATGCAATGCGTATATTTATATGTAATGGAATATTATATGATGCTCCACCATCTTCACAGACCTACTTTGGTGTATAAACTGACAGGCTCCTTTCAGACCTCTGTGGCAGCAGCTGCTTGAGGGGATTTTTTTTATTATATATTGCTATTTAATATTCGCAAAGTAAATTTTTTCGAAATATTTTTAATGCACATCAGTACCTTTCCTTTGTTTTCAGATGTTTTTAAAAATTGAATAAATAATATCTGTTCAAAAAATCATTAGAAAAATTACTAAACAGAGCATAAATATATAACACCAGAGTGAGTTATCTTAATGAATTTAACAATTACACAATCATATCAGAATAATATGACCACCTACCATACGTATATTATGGTAGGTGATCATATTATTTTCATACGACTGTATATATATGTGTGTGTTAAAATATTTATATAATTTAAAAATATATATATTAATATCTTTCAATTTAGTAGTCTCATTACTGTGAAAACGTTTGCAAGCCATCGTTATTTTAAAAATTAAAGACATTAATGATATCTTTCAATTTGGTCTCATTGGTTTCATTCGTAGTGACGTCACCAATATGTCTTCGGCGGCAAAAGTGTGTTCCAGAAGTGACTTTCAGATTTATAAGCAAAGAAATCCTTTGGGATAGCAAGTTTTCTCTCGCTGTCTCAACTGCTAAACCAGCTTTGTCCCTAGAGTCAGACTTGCTCCAATTTCCGTAACATCCTACCAAGCTTTTTTCATCCCTCCCCCCTTCCTTCTTGGCCTCCACTTTTCCCTCCCGTTGTGACCTATACCCCCTCTCCCTCTCCTCACCTCCCCCCCCCCACCTCGTGACTCCGTTGGCCGTATGCCTTGCACGTGGTGTCACTGCACTCAGACTATTAAGTTTAGCAATTTGGTGCTTACGTAAACATCCGCGCGCCGAGTCTTCGAGGTTCGTCCAATTGCACTTGGCCCGCGTGCCCCGGGAAGGTTTTTGTTTGGCCAGACGTTAATAGAGAGCAGGAAGTAGTCGAAGAGGGAAAAAAGACATTAGACATATTTAACTGGATACTTTTTTATCTGTAAACCGTGAAGGGAAGCAATTCGTGTCAAGGGCCTCTCGGTGGTATTTTTCCTTATGCTTTGCTATTTAATCTTTTACCGATTTGTTTTCGTAGCTTTGTTTATATTATGTGTTGCTACATTTTGTGGGGAGGGGAGAGTTTATTTTGTGGTTGTGAGTTTATTAACCGATTCGAATCTTAAAAAAAGGTCGGATTTATTTGTTGGAAGAATTGGCTTGAAATCATTGGAGGGTGGGGGTTTTTTTTACCGGAAAGAATCGTGTAATAATTATCGATGTATACAATCGATAGCGGATTTTTATCACTATTTATATCATTGGCAATTTTGCATTCTGATACGAAGTATGAATTAAAGCACTGGCTTAGTCTAAGGTCATAAAAATATTTTACTTTAAAAATATAAAAAAAACCTCAAGCAGCTGCTTGCCACAGAGGTCTGAGAGGAGCCTGTCAGTTTATATGCCACAGTAGAAGGTCTGAGAGGATGACAGGACCTCAGCAGGAAACGCTGTTTAAATATCAAAAGTCTGTAGCAGTCCCGGATCAAGGAAAAAATTAAGGGGGGGGGGAAGACACTGGATTTCCATTGCAGTATACATTTTCTCCTTCGTTTTAAAAATTTTGCAAATTTCGTGAAAGATGCACAAATTTCATAATATATATTAAAAAGGAAGGTGATAGGAAGTTTCGGATTTACGGGAGGAGATATGACCCCCCCCCCCTCCCTACACGTTTTCCAATTTTTCTTTTTTTTTAAATATAATTTTTCTAAATTATTAATTCATGAATAAGCATTTACAGAAATATTTAAAAGAAATTTAACCTCCTTCAAAAAAAATCTTGAATGCACCACCGGAAGAAATTATTGTATTTCTGAGAAGAAGAGAGGAACTCAGGGATAAATATAATAATAAAATGTTTGTAAGCATATATATGTAATGGAATGCGTATATTTATATGTAAACTTTGCAAGCATATAAATTTAATTTTTGCAAGCATGTATATGTAATGGAATGCGTATATTTATATGAAAGTTTAAATTATATCCTTGCTGTCCCCAATAATTATATAATAACAATTCATATATGTATTTTAACAATATAACATATATTTAACATTATAAATATATATTTTAACAATTCATATATTTCATATATACACCATCAGGTATAAAAAAGGGAACTCAGGTCCATTGGATACACTCATAATACGGAAAAGTTTTATAGGTCCTAGAACTCCAAATTCAACTAGATTTAACTCCGGATTCAATGTGACGCCATATCGAAAAAACTTGTCGGAAATCTGGTCCATTCCACGTGAGAGGAAAGGGCTTCACGCATGTACCCAGATTTTAGCAGTTTCAAGTGGGAGTCCGAGAATAATAAGACTTAGTGGGCTTTTCCCAATTACTAAAATATTCCATTGGACAGGAAAGATTAAAATAATATTCGATATGGAATAAGAATTTGTAGTTGTTTCTTTAAATCTATTTTTAGTGTTTGGCATAAAATAAATAAATATCCCTTCAAGCAGCTGCTTGCCACAGAGGTCTGACAGAAGCCTGTCAGTTTATATGCCATAGTAGAAGGTCTGTGAGGATGGCAGGACCTCAGCAGAAAAATGACACATACATCCATGCCTTACCCAAGGCTCGAACCCAGGTCCTTTAGATCAGTAGCCATGGGGCGAAAATGAAATTATACAGAGAGACCTGTTTTGCATTTCAAAGCAGGTATACAGTTCTAAAGTTTGTATAAGACGACGGGAGATTTCGCTGGTGGTAGGTGAAGTCCGGAGCCCCCCCCCCCCCCCGGTGTGACTTTGGGGAGTGTAGCCCTCACCTCTAACACGCTCTTTAGTCTGTTTGAATTTTTTATTTTTGAAATCTTTAACTTATTCTATTTTACAATAACAGGGATTCATTTACATAAGGGATGCTGACTCAAAAATTTTTGACTGTCTTAGACTCACAAGTCTAGTTCTCCTTTTCAGAAAATTTCTTTGGTCAGCCACCCATAAAAATCCAAAAGCTCCTCCCCCCTCACCCCGTTGGATGGTTATGGACAGTGCTGGAAATAGGATTTTTGAACTAAAACAATTTATTTCATGTAGTCTGTCATTAACCGGCAAAATACATCGATTATATGATACCCCCCTCCCCCCCCCAAAAAAATAAATAACATAAACAAATAAAAAAAATTACAATTTAACTGAAATAACACCTGAAGCAGCAAGATAAAGTTGTTATGTATCTGTTTTTTTTTTCATCTTTAGTGTTTCAACACATTGTTTTTTTTTCTTTAGATAAGTACCGAAGAAAAATTGTCATTAGCCGTGTGGGAATCGAACCCACGATGCCCTGATAGTATGGAAGATTTGGATCCCACCCGGCCGATGACAACAAAATTATTAAACCTGGCTCCGATATATATCTGTGATTGTCTCTTATTTCGTTTTTTTTTTCATCTTCGGAATAATAATAGAACGTCGTCCCATCACGTCCCACCCCATTTCCGTCACTGATTATAGGTCTGTCAGTGATAAATATTTAGTTTAATAGCAAAATCTTAGGAAATACGAATCATAAGATAACAGGACGTCAAATAACGGGATATTCCAGTATTTGCCACAGAATGATTTGCAGACAATGGCGGCTTTCGTAAAAATGTCTCTAAAGGAATCTGTCAATTTTTGTCCTGAATAGAATTCGCATACATATATAGAAGTGAAATTTTAAATTTCGAAATGATTGAGTTAGTTGACATACGATATCATCAACAAGATATTTAAATTCTAGAAATAACTGATCTAAGTGAAATTAAAATTTAAAATTGATGGGCTTCTCAAAAATGAAATTTAAATTTTATATCAAATGACACTGTCAGCAAGGATCTATCGTTAAATATTAAATGGTGATTTAAATATTAACTCCAATAATCTTACTTACACTGAGTTTCAGACTTAAGTCAGATATGTTCATCTGAAGGAATTTTGAATGGAATGGGTTCATCAATTTATACTTGAAATCTGAATGTATGCGATATTTAAATTACATATAATTGATTGTCGTTAATTATACGCAATTTAAATATTGCGCACAAAAGACTCATATAGGAAACTTTAAATTTTAGATCGATAATTCGAAGTATAAATTAATTTTTCTCTCTGATATTTAATAGAGGTGAGTTCGGGCACAATTTTTAAAGCTCGCGCCCTCCCGATCCTAACCATTTTGACAGTTCTTGAGCTCCAAACAGCCCGAGCCCGAATCATTTAGACAATTCTTCAGACCTAAACCGCCAAGACTCGAATCATTTTGACAGTTCTTGAGCCCCAGACTCTCGATTCCAAATCATTTTTACAGTTTTTGAGACCCAAACTGCCTGGGTCAGAATCATTTTGACAGTTGTGAAATCTAAATCACCCGGGCCCGAATCGTTTTGACAGTTGTTGAGCCCCAAACCGCCCGAGCCCAGACCATTTTGAAAGTTGTTGAGCCCCAAACCGCCCGAGCCCAGACCATTTTGAAAGTTGTTGAGCCCCAAACCATTTTGACATTTGTTGAACCCCTGCCCTTCCTGTGGCCAAGTGATTAGCACGCTTGTCTACTGATCTAAGGGACCTGGGTTCTAGCCCTGGGTAAGTCATGAATGTTTGTGTTGCCTTTCTGCTGAGGTCCCGCTATCCTCACAGACCTTCTACTATGGCGTATAAACTGACAGGCTTCTGTCAGACCTCTGTGGCAAGCAGCTGCTTGAGGGGGTATTTATTTATTTATTTAATCACCCGGGTCCG